>JAFFZH010015126.1:6885-95194 GCA_018420115.1 Euura saliciscinereae | reverse complement strand
ACTAAAAAAAAAACAGAATTCATTAGCAGACTTCACAGTTTTATTTTAATTCTTGAAAAAAATTGGTTCTTTAGAACTTGCAGTAAGGAAAAATAAATGAATTCCGAATTCCTTGGGGTAATTTTTGTCATTAAAATATAATTAATAAAATAATAATAAATCCTCAGATAAAAATAATATTGTTATTAAAGTGGAATCATTTTACTGACCCTGAAATAAGAATGAAGGTTCTTAATTCTTTATTAAAAATCGTATTTTTTTTTACAAAGCTCACGGTTCCATTGTTAAAGAAATTTTGCAATTTTTCTATTTTCAGTCATTGTTTAGATTCTTCGATATTGTTTCGAAGACAAACCGATAACGGAAAATATCAATTCTATACTGAAATCTGTTGATCAAATGTTTGCTTCGGATTTCAAATTTCCCGCGTCGAAGATGTTTACTGTTAGAGAAATTCGGTTGGTCAACGGGGCCCAATGAGGAGCGATCTTGAGTCTCATAATGTCCAATCCTCATTCGCCACACAAACACATGGTCTTTGCAGCCGACAAAAGCCTGCAATAGTTGGCTGAAAACTTCTGGTCGACGTTTCTGATACCCGTTTTTTTATCATCAAATATTTACCGTAAACCAACATCGATGGTCCATTAGTCTAATTCACCGAGCTAGAAGAATCGCGGTTCTTAATCAGGCAAAAGGTGAGTCAACAAATTCAATAAAAAATCAACAATTACACGCTCACATCTCCGCTGCCGGTCTTAACCAACATTTGACAGCGTGACAGCTTGAATTAACTCGCCAAATCTTAACTCACCACCGAAAAAACACGTGTCAACAATCACCGTGAATTTTTTCAGCCAAAATGAATTACAAGGGAAGGTTTACCCTCGCATCAGTGCTGATCGCGCTTTGCTCAATGATCGACACCGCGAACGCGGTCGCTGTCATGAGCATCGATATTGGCAGCGAGTGGATGAAAGTAGCAATCGTATCGGTGAGTTTAACGAATCCGCAGTATTTTTTAAACTGTTTCCCCGACCTCTGGCGTAACCTAAAACCCCCTTTTTCGATGCCATATTGTTGTTCGCTTTAGCCCGGAGTCCCGATGGAAATAGCGTTGAATAAGGAGTCGAAACGAAAAACGCCAGTTACGATAGCCTTCAGGAACGGCGAACGCACCTTCGGCGAGGATGCGCAGGTCGTCGGCGTCAGATTCCCGAAGACCAGTTACTCCTACATCCTCGATCTACTCGGTAAACCGATAGATCATCCCCTGGTTCAGTTGTACCAGAAGAGGTTCCCGTACTACGACATAGTCGCGGACGAGGAACGGGGAACTATAATATTCAAACACGACGAGGAGACCTCTTTCACTCCCGAAGAATTATTGGCTCAATTTTTACACAAGGGTAAAGAATTCGCCGAGATATCCGCGGGGCAGAAGATAAACGAGGCCGTTATCACAGTTCCTGGATTTTTCAATCAGGCTGAGAGAAAGGCGCTGCTCCAAGCGGCCGATCTAGCGGGACTCAAGGTCCTCCAGCTCATAAACGACTACACGGCGGTCGCCCTAAACTACGGGATATTCAGGAGGAAGGAAATAAACGAGACTGCTCAGTACATAATGTTTATCGATATGGGGGCGAGCAGCACGACCGCGACTATAGTCGGGTACCAGAACGTAAAGACCAAGGAGAAGGGGTACGTCGAGACCAATCCCCAAGTCAGTATCCTGGGAGTCGGGTACGACAGAACTCTCGGAGGACTCGAGATGCAGATAAGACTGCAGAATTATCTGGCCAAGGAGTTTGACGCCCTTAAGAAAACCAGTAACTCAGTTTTTCAGAGCCCTAGAGCCATGGCTAAACTGTTCAAGGAAGCCGGACGGGTGAAAAACGTCCTCAGTGCCAACGCCGAGCACTACGCACAAGTCGAAGGACTGCTGGACGAGAAAGACTTCAGGATACTTGTCTCTAGAGAGAAGCTCGAGGAGCTGTGCGCCGATCTGTTCGAACGGGTCGCTAAACCGATTCAAACTGCGCTTGAAACTTCGGGTAATTAAAAAAAAATAGATAAATGGTAGTTTTTCTTCATAATCTACTCTTTATCTTTACAGCTTTGACTATGGACATCATTTCACAAGTCGTGCTGGTCGGAGCTGGAACCAGGGTTCCTAAGGTTCAGGAGAAGCTGACGGAAATAGTTAAGATTGAATTGTCGAAGAATATAAATACCGACGAGGCTGCGGCTATGGGCGCAGTTTACAAGGCCGCTGATCTGAGCCAGGGATTTAAAGTCAAGAAGTTTATTACCAAGGACGCAGTTTTGTTCCCAATTCAAATTGTGTTCGATAGAAACGTCGACGGAGCAACAAAAAGGGTGAGTTTCATTTTGGAGTAAATATTGAATATTTGACGTTATCCGGTTCTGTGTTTGTCTGACTAACGTTTCCAATTGTCTAGAAGATACTAACAGGGGGTTTGAGAATATGATGAACTATTTTGGATAACGTTTGAAATTTATTTGCTCGTTTTTAGTTATCAAAGCTTAAAGTGCCTGGAAAATTTCATAAACTCTTTGAACAACAAAACGAATTTATACAGGTTCGAAGAATGCTGTTCAACAAGATGAACGCTTATCCGCAAAAGAAAATTATCACTTTCAACAAGCACACCGACGACTTTGAATTCAGCGTCAATTATGCTGAGTTGGAATATTTACCCGCCGACGAAGTCGCGTAAGCGTTTATTCTATTTCTTTTATCGGCACGATGAAAACACCGGGATAATCAAACAACGTTAATTACCGATCAACAGGTCCGTCGGCAACACGAATTTGTCAACGATTTCTCTCACAGGTGTAGCGAATGCGTTGAGCAAGCACACCGACGAGGGAACAGAGAGCAAAGGAATCAAGGCTCACTTCGCAATGGACGACAGTGGTGTATTGAATTTGGCTAACGTCGAATTAGTATTTGAAAAAACAGTCGTTGCCGCTGCGGAAGAAGAGGGTACTTTTTCAAAGCTTGGCTCCACTATAAGTAAACTATTCGCAGGTTTGTGTTACCTGCTTCCCAGAAAATGGTCGTATTTTATAATTTAATTTTACCTCTTCGTTTGATTTTTACCCTGTTTCGTTTTGTCCTAACTTTGAGTGTTCGTGTGCGATTTATCCATTATTTTCTTACGTATCAGCCAGTAGTGTGAATGGATTTGAAATTGTATGTCTGAGTCGTTGAGTAATTGATTTATTTCTTAGTCTCTAGATTTATCAGGTAGACTTGCAAGGCATCGCAACGTTAAATTCTTTCGGAGCAACATCTGATTTATAGTTCAATAACGAGAATTTAAACACAAATACAAGCATTCGACGTTAAAGAATATACTCTATTTTTTTTCATTCAAATAAATATTTCAACACATTTCATGTTCACTCAGCATCAAATACACGTTCTTCTATCTACGACCATTTTTTGTGAATCACTCATTCGTAGTCGTTGCACAAAGATTATTGCGATGTTTTCTTGTTAAGATATCAACACTCAATGTTCCGTCTATTAAGCATGATTTGTTTTTAATCCTCTAGACTACTTCCTTCGACTCATCTATGTTAAAGTTTCGATTATAGCGAGGCGATGATATTAATAAAATATTTTCACCAGGATCTGACGACAAAGAGCTTCCAGAAAAGGTTGAAGAACCACCGAAGGAAGACGTAAAGCCAATTCACGAAGATCCAGAATATCAAGGTCTGAAGAAAGAGGCTGATGAAAAAACGCAGAAAGAGAATTCGACGAAAACTACCGAAGACAAGGTGGCCAACAAGACGGAGAAGGCGGAGAAGGAAAAAGAAAAGGAGAAGAAACCCAGCCTCATTACTCTGAAGGAACCAATTCCATCCAGCGAAGTTACTCTGGGACCCAGAACTCTTGACGGAGAGAAGCTCAGCGAGTCTGTAAAGAAGTGAGTTGGGAGGCGGAGATTTAAAAATTCTTAAATTACCGGAAATCATTGATGATGAAATTTTTTCAACAGAATCGAAGCCCTGAATCACCACGACTTGGAGAGAACACGTCGCGAGGGAGCTCTGAATAATTTGGAAGCTTTCGTGATCGACGCTCAGCAGAAATTGGAATCGTCCGAATACTCGGTAGCCACGACGCCCGCAGAGGCTGAAAAAATTCTCACCGCCTGTTCCACTGTTTCGGAATGGCTATACGAAGATGGATTCGACGCAGACGCTGATACTTACGAACAAAAGTTGGCGGAGCTCAAAGGATTGACCTACGATTTGTACACACGGGTCTACGAGCATAGAGAAAGACCCGAAGTCCTGAAGGGAATGGTTTCCATGATACAAGGAAGCACCACGTTCCTCGTTAGCATGGCCAATCTCAGCGCGAGCAGCGAAATATTCACCGCTGTCGAGCTGGAGACTCTAGAAAAAACTATTGTCGAGACGCAGGTGAGATGGGCGTAGAATTTGAACACTTTTTCAGAGTTTCGTTTACGAAATATTCAATTTTACATTCTAATTCGTTTTTTTTTTTCAGGAATGGCACGATAAAGTTGTTAAGGAACTGGCTGAAATTCCTTTATACGAACCGGTGAAGTACACCATTCGAGATATAGCGAATAAGATAGCGATTCTAGACAGAGAAGTTAAATATTTGGTGAACAAAGCGAAATTTTGGAAGCCCAAGCCGAAAGAAGAGTCTGCGAAGGATAAAACTGCTGATAAATCGGACGAAGCTACGATAGAAACACCGGAGGGATCCGGAACGTCGGATGAGGATGAGAAGGATGGAAACGTCGAAAGCAGCGACGACAAAACTGCGGAGAATGTTGCGGAGGAAACTTTGCAGTTACCAGGATCAGATGAGACTGAGTCCAGCGGAGAGGCCGAGGAGGACCCGACGCACCAAGAACTATAAGTAAGAATGTATTTAAAGGAGGAAGAAGAAGAAGAAAAAATGTATGAATTTTAATTAATGTCTGAATGATGTGTGTGTTAGCTAATTAAATTGTCCATTTATCTGGAGATTTAGATCATGTGCATACGTTAAAAACTTTCAATCCTATATGCGAAAAAAGAAGAAAAGAAGGAACATTGTCTGATACTCTGATATAACAAGGAAAAAAAGGCTGTTACTACTTACGAAGAACTCTTATCGTTAGATCGAACATTTCTGATGATTGCTAGAAATTAATTTTACCCGTAAGCGTGAAGCACAATGAGGTGAAGAGAGTTAGTAATTCCATGTTTGTTCAGAGATTAATGATAACCGAAAACACGATTTTTTTGTTTTTTTTATTACAATTATGAATAACTTTATACCATTGTTTAACGAGGGAATCGATTGTTTCTTTATTCTTTTGTATAATTTTTAAAGTAATTCGATTGAAAGTTAATAGAAAACTGGAGTTACTCTTGAAAATTTTGTCTCGGAGAGCAACAGATATCTCGGCGATAGTAATCTTGGTCTGAGATAAAATCTGAATAGACCAAATCGCGGTGGCAATCGGAATGACGAACCATTTTAGACGCTATGATATATGAAAGTTGATTAATGTAACTTAAATTAGTAAATTTTTTTCTCAAATGCCAACTATTTCACAAGTAACAAAGTAACGGTGCGGTGCTCCTATATTTTTTAAATACTATTATAAACGTTGAGCACGCACAATATTCTTTTTGGCATTATAATAAACTTAATAAATAATCGTAAATTAAATTTTCGGGGGTAAACAGAGAAAAAAAAAATAGATTAGAATTACAAAAGGTAGTCATTTCTTGAATTAATATCATTCCAGTTTTACTATAACAACAGTATGTAGACAAAAAAGAAAAATTACGGAATTCCCAATGGTCCACTAATCATAATTTATTTATGAATTTTTCAATTATGGGAAAACCAAGGATTGTTAATAATATATATATAATTATTACTATAAATAATAATTTAAACTCGTAATGATATCGCGAATACGAGTACATAATAAGATTATTATGTTATCTTTATAGCATTTCAAGGATTCACCTTACCCGTCACAAAACCATGTATTCTCTACTACATTTTCGTTACAGATACAAATCAACTAAAAATACAATACAAGCACGCATAATGATTTATGCCATTCCATTATGAAATTATTCATCTATCTTGAACAGTGAGATGTGTTATTTATTGAATTTGGGTGAATAAAAAATTTATTTGTTAGAAAAATTATTTTCAAAATATCGTCTTTTACTCCATTTTACTTTCCACTAAATTCTGATTATTCAAGATTCAGCAAATTGATTGATTTTGTTCAATTGACAAGAAAATAAATAAATAAAATAAACAAGTATGTGAAAACATGATTAAAATTTATTCATCATTTTACAACGTCATGTGTGTAACGATTATTAAAACTACTAGCTAACAGGATCGACTAAATCTTCCAAATTATCTAAATCTATCTCAGGTATTTGTGCAATGACCAGCTCCTCGTTTTTCTCCGGCGATACGTCTTCCTTCGTAGCTGTGAAACATACAGAATAATTAATCATCGCTATGATTACAAACTCGAAATATTTTGCAAAACGGTATAAATAAAAAAAGAAACGAGCGTAAATTTCGTGAAACAATGACGAAAGAACAAAATTCAGTCAAAAAACGATTGAAACTATTGAATTTCAGGATTTAGTTTTAATAATTTGACTCTGACATCGCTCTTTACATTTTAATATGCACTGTTCTTGAATGCGGCAGTATTCCTCCTCCAATTCCCTGTTTCTATCGACTTCTTCCTGCATTTTTTGCAACGCGTCGTCTATCCTCTGGCACAGTGTTGTCGACAAGTTATCCATTCCTGCTAGGTAGGTCGTTTCGGACGCAGCCACAGCGAGCTTGTGTACGTAGTCCATGAAGCCGACCAGTTGCTGTAATGAAAATTCGAGGAAATCAAACACTTCTATTGCTTGTAGAATAATTCAGGAATTTTCTCTCACCTGAACTACCTGCTTCTTCAGCTGAACCTCGGCTCGTATTTCGACGATCGTATCCCAGTGAGAATCGCAGACCTCATGACCCAGTGTTTCTCTAACAAGAACTATCAGTCTCGTGAGCAAATTCCTGCAATATTTTCAACGGTCTTGAGTCTGAAACGTGATCTCAGTCGTTTTATGAACTAGAATATTCACCTGTATTCTCTACTCGTCGATTCGATGGCAGAATACGTGACGGTCAAGGCTTTCGAGGCGCTGTTGACCGCGTCTATTGTTGTCTGTTTTATCATGTAGTCGTAAGACAGAGTTCTAGCATCCGGCGGTTCCAGCGTCAATTTCTGATCCACGCACGGTTTTTTGGTCGCCTCACCGTTGACGAACAACGTCGTCGACGAAATATACTAAAAATACAAATATAAACGCGAGATTCAAACAACCGGTTCGAGGTTATGTTCGAGTAGAGACAGCGAGTATCTTACCGCGATAGGTCGCGATCTCCGGATCACGGATCTCAAAACTTGTCGAAATGCCATTTTCGAGGATTGACAATATTTCTAAGATCGAAGTGTCACAATTTTTCACAAACAATTTTGAGGTTAGGTCGGAACGACGTCATGCTGCATTTTTATCTAGAGAGGATCTTCGGTCAAGTTGATTCACAGCTCCTATCAATATCTAAAATTGTCTTCACGTTCGTTTCATGAGTGTTGAAAAAAATCGACCGATTTAAAAACGCTAAATATTTTTATTTTGACGTGACCTGCAGCGCCGTCGTTGACTTTCTCGATTCCGGTTGGTCGCTGGTTGGTTCGGTTCGTCGCCCAAAGATTTTATCCCCATATAACCAAAAGTTCACACCAAGTACGTAGCCATGTTTGTGTAGAGTTTCGTCGAGTTTTAATTTCAGCCGAGTTTTTATACCGTGCGGTGTTTCTAGATCACGTCAAAAGTGCTGTGACAACATCGAGAATATCCAGTCAACAATATCCCACAACAAACCCATAATTGTGAGTACATGCCATTTCTAACCCCAATTTAATCGAAGATCAAAGATACAATCTTTTCGCGATGCCTCCCGCGAAGAGGATCTCTTTACGCTTTACCTAGCTCTTTTATTTTAGGGTCTCGTAATAAAGGCTGAAACAATCGATAATCTACGACAGGAATGTCTCCCATCGTTTATACGATTAATTAAAGAACAAAAAATTGATCAAACATCGATCGATTATGCGACTCAGAAGACCCTCCCCTTGGGTTTAACACAATTTTTTTCAACTCCCAGAGATAGGTTTAATTTTGTTTATAGTTAATTAAAAAATCAATTTATAACGTTAGAAACATGTTTTCCTTCTTTCTCTGTTGATAAATTAATCAGGAGCTGATTTTGCACCAATTTTGGTATAAAAAATATCGGCCCTTAATTTTTTTGGTGCACAGTAACAAAAATGATGGATAATGTAAGGAACGGCGGTAACGTGGCTGCTTAGCGCCGATACGGTTACAGAGAGATAGACCGTACGATTGATCGATGCCAATTTAAAATTTTTTATGTATTTTACTGTTAATTTATGATAAGCATTGACGTCGATTGATCTTTATACTTGGAATTAATTTGTAATCAGAAAAGAAACCCATTAGCCCTTTATACCATCGCTGTAACACTGTGAGATTTAATTGAATCAAACGTTTTATTCGAGCGACGAATGGCGCCGAGGAATAATTGAGGATTGAGATTAACGCATAATCGGAAATAACCGAACATTGTGACTTGATAAAACACAGGAAGTATCAATTCTGAGACTTCAACCAGTCCAGTATCAGTTCCGTCATAATTTCACTCTTCTTAATACGACACTTGTTGATATTTTTAACGCTTCTTAGACTCTCGTGTCCGATAACGTAGGGAGAGTCTCAGCGGAGCATTTCTAACGAGACTTAGTTCGTAAGGGAAATTTTAAATAGTCGTACCCCGACCCTCTCACGATAAACTGAATCCGACGACGAGTACCTTTGAAGTAAAATTGTATTCAAGTATGGATTGGTTCGTTTACTATTTCATACTTGTGAATTTATACTTCCAACGGTACTCTGAGCCGGATATCTTGATTATTGCTCGCACAGCCGTTTGGCACGTCTAGAAATGATCCTCTCAATGGATAGTCTGACTCAGATTGTATGCGATTGTTTAGAAAACACGATTTTCTGAAAGCCCGAGTTTCAGGGACATGTTGAATGAAATTTTATTGTACTTTTGGAAATTCAAAAAATAGTAATAACGAGTAAAATCTACCGTTTATACAGTTGTGACTGTGTATTAATTACTCGTAATGCAATAATAATAAATGTCTGTAATTTTATAACAAACGTTTTCTCCCACCATAAAATAGCGTCGGAACGGGCAACTGCGGTTTAAAAGTCGTCATGCGTTAACAAGCTTCAAAAGCAATTGCTCAAAAGACACTCGAGGATTCTAAAATGCAAAATTGGAATCAATGGCAAGTGCCGGCTGGTACCGTGACTGCCCCAATGCCCCCGACACCAGCTGGCTTTGCTGCGCCAGGAGCAGATCCTATGGCCATGATGCAGTCCTACATGCAATATTATAATCAGCCAGTAAGTATTCATTACACTTTAATTATTTTAAGTATTCTTCTTCAATTATTCTTCATGTCACATGTGTCTCGTTCATATCATTCGTTATCGTCACTAGCTATGATACCCTGATAAATTTTATCATCCTCCGCCTCTGCTTTTATACGGCTGTAGCCATTCCATTCTATGTAATTAATTGAGACAATTTTTGTCAGGCTCCGACTGGCTACACTGCGGAGCAATGGGCTTCTGCTCAACAACAAAATTGGACTCAGTGGCAACAATGGCAACAGCAATTTCAACAATGGCAAGCTCAATATGGAGAAAAGGTACTTGGGCTTGATGTGAAGAATTATAATTCATATGAGAAAGAATGCGCAAGCTCTCATTCATATTTACTCAGATCATAATCTGATAACAATAATAACGTCCTCTCAATGGGTACACTTGCTCTCAGTTCGCATGTCGACGTCATGCACCATTAGCAGTAATTTCAAACTTGGCTCGAAGGTCGATTTTTGCTTATGCTGAATTTTACTTAGCTTAGTGCAAAGTCTAGGGAAAAGGAAACTATCGGTTGATTATATCGCCGCTTTCACAGACTGAGATTCGAACCTGATTCATAACACATATGAGAATATGTTTTGTGTTTTGTTTCAGTACCAAGAGACGATGAAGCAGTTATCGGCACAAGGCTTGAGTCTGCCGAACATTGCTCAAGCTCCTCCGTTGCCAAGCTCCCAGCCCCCTCCGCCACTTCCCAAAGAAGATAATGCAAAACCCCCTTTACCTCCGGACAACAAAAATCCGTATCAATACTCTAATATGCCTCCGCCGAATCAGAATAATCTTCCATTATTCCCGTCTAAATCGCAAAGCGGAGATTATAACAGAGGCGCTTCTAATTACGCGCAACCACCTTTACCACCGGGACAACCACCTCTACCCGCTTCAAACCCTCAAGAACCACCTAGTGCTAATTTATTGGGTGAAAAACGGGGTAATAACGAACCAGTAAATTCTGGTAGTGCTAAAAAAAATAAAGTCCAAAGCGAAGAGTTGACTGAGGCTGAGAAAACTTTTGATGCTCAGTTTAAACAATGGGAAGAACAATTCAACAAGTGGAAACAGCAAAATGCTAATCATCCCGATAAGGTAGGTGATTTTCATTTTAAGATTATTCAATTTATAAGCATCACAAATATTATGAACGACGGTTCCTTGAGCCAAATGTTTAACCAACGATCAATTTTCAGACTCAGTACAAACAGTACGAAGCAAAGTGGACGTCGTGGCGAGAAAAATTGATCGAACGTAGAGAGCAAATGCGTAAAAAACGTGAGCAACAGAAACAATCGGCGAAGGTGGAGACTGAAAAGACAAAGAGCATGTCTGGTGGGGATAAAATATTAAACCTTTTATCAACTAGTGAAAATCAAGGTTTGCTAAATAACTTACTGGGAATTGGCAAAACCTTAGGGCTCACTGGCAAGCAAGATGCGGATAAGGCATCCACGTCGTCGGCTAACTCCACCATTGTGGCCCCATTACCTCCGACCCAACCTGCGGCCCCTCTGCAACCAGCGGCAATGGCCGCCCCTACAATGACCACTGATATGAACCAGGCAGCTTGGGCCGCCCAGCAATGGGCTGCTCAGTACAACGTAACTATGGGACTACAGAATTACGGAGCATTTCCAATGGTGCCAGGAATGGCTCCTTCTGTAGCAGCGATGCCTCCGCCTCTGGCAGCAATGGCTCCGCTAGCTGCGGCTGCTTCATTCTCTCAGCAGTCTGGGAACCATTATTCCCAGCCTCCTCCAAATCTGCCAAATTCGGGCATGAACTTTTCTCAACCACCGCCAGGCTTCGGAGGCAGTGACTCTAGGCAGATGCCAGGTCCAGGGATGAAGCAAAATCAACAGAATGCACCTCCACCGCTGTTCGGTTCCGACGGCGATAAGAGAGATGGTTTTAGCGGGAACGACCAGTTTTCCCAGGGCAATGATCGATTTCAGTCATCAGACAACCGTTCCGATCGCGACAATGACCAGCGTTTTGGTTCTAACGACCGCGGGGATTCCGCAAACCAATTTTCATCCGGTAATTATCGGTTTGGACGAGATGCTGAATTCGGGGGTGGCAATAGAGGCGGAGGTAATCAATTCGGATCTGAAAACGATCGTTTCAGTCAAGACGCTGATAGATTTGGAGGAAACAGACAGAGGGACTTTGGATCTAACGAGCGCAGTGGTTCAGGAAATCAATTCCGAGAAAACGATTCGTTTGCTCCCAGGAACGACCGTTTCAGACAGGAAAATGATCGCTTCGGTAGTAGCGAAGATGGCGATGCTGGAAACAAGCGTTTCTCACGTGACAATGACAGCTTTGCTCCGAGCAACGACAGATTTGGCTCTAATGACCGTGCTTCTTTGGGATCTAATCGCTTGGGACGCAATCTCGGTAGTTTTGGTTCCGGAAACGATCGTTTCGGGTCAAGTAACGATCGTCTGGGGTCCGATATCGATCGATTTTCATCAAATACCGATCGCTTCGGATCTAATTCAGCTAGTGATCAGTTTGGACCGGGATCCAAAGACAGGTTTGGCCCTGGAAATGATCGCTTTGGATCCAATAACGATCGTCTGAGCCTAGGCAATGATAGATTCGACTCTGGGAACAGCCATTTTGGATCTACAAGCGCGAAAGATAATTTTAACAAAAGTCACGGATTTAACGACAGCTTTGGATCTGGAACT
The DNA here is from genome assembly GCA_018420115.1 of Euura saliciscinereae. Lineage (NCBI taxonomy): Eukaryota > Metazoa > Arthropoda > Insecta > Hymenoptera > Tenthredinidae > Euura > Euura saliciscinereae. Next base: position 82,853 of record JAFFZH010015126.1, on the reverse strand, counting down.
GATCGGTTCAATCGGAGCGATCGATCTGATACTTCTGATCATTTCGACTCGAAAGATCTCAATTACATGAACGATAATCGTCACGACAGTTTTGGGGATAATTCCAGAGGATTGAACAGAAACAGTAGACCGTTTGAAAGTTCAGATAGCATTGCACCAGAATTGAAAAAACTGATGGAAAAAAGACGCGCTGCTATGAACGTTTTCAAACCAAGAGATGACACGTTCAATCCCGTTAAAAAGGACAACTTAGGCTCGTTGAGTGAAAGTTTCAAGAAAATCACTGGGGAACTTCCGTATGCTGGAAGAAACCCTGGCGATGCAGGACCCAAAAGTCTTCTCGGACTGGGACCCAGGGGTCCTGACAATTCCATGTCTCGTGGACCGGGGGATTTTGCTCCCAGAGGTTCTGACAATCTGATGTCACGTGGACCTGGGGATTTTGGACCTAGAGGGCTTGACAATTTCATGTCTCGTGGGCCTGGCGACTTCGGGCCAAGAGGCTCCGACAATCCAATGTCTCGTGGGCCTGGCGACTTTGGCCAGAGGGGTTCCGACAATGCGATGTCTCGTGGGCCTGGCGACTTTGGCCCCAGGGGCTCGGACAATGCGATGTCTCGTGGACCTGGCGATTTTGGCCCAAGGGGCTTGGACAATGCGATGTCACGTGGGCCCGGCGATTTTGGGCCAAGGGGCTCGGACAATCCGATGTCTCGTGGGCCCGGCGATTTTGGGCCAAGGGGCTCGGACAATCCGATGTCTCGTGGGCCAGGGGAATTCGGTTCAAGAGGTCCGGGTGCAGTTCATGGTAACAATAATTTCAACCAGCAAGTTACGAGAGGAATGGAATTCGGGAGTTTCCCGCCTCCAGGGCCTCTAGGTCCATCGGGACCGGATAAATTCAGACCCAGCGGAGAGTTAGGTGGCCCTAAGCTTGAATTTGGCCCACCAAGGGGTCAGGGAAATTTCGGGCCCCAAGGACGCGGAGAGTTCGAGCATAATAAAGAGAGTAGAATGGCTGACCAGCCAGGAGAAGTGTCCACTAATATTGAGCAGTCCCATGGACTTGATAACCGCGGTAAAGATAGGTCCAACACCGATCAAACTCAATCCGGAAATAATGCTCCGCAAAAAGATGAAAAGCTGCAGCCCGAGCCTTCCAGTGATATATTACCGCTTGAAAGACCGCCGTGGATGGACGCACAGTTCCCTGAGAAAAATTTGAGCGATAATGTGGATGGACCGAAACCTGATGCTCCGTTCCCGAATAGTAGTAGCGAAAATGACCCTGAAAATTCAGGAAAAGTAATCAATATGGACTTGGAAGGACCTGATGATATAATGGAACTATCCGTGTTCGATAAAAATGGTAGGGAAATCAGTAAAAATCCAAATCAGCAGACGAATGAGAATGAAAAACCTAGCCAACCACTCCAACAGAGCGATCGCAGCAGGAAAGATCAGAACACTCTACCTTTTATGGGTGAGAATGACCCGAAACCCGAAGATCTGAACATGGAACCCCCACCTGAGCTCCCTAATCTAGGACCGATAACTGAGACACCAAATCTACCAGCATTCAGATCGAATATCCAAGACAGTGAGCGACCGCCTCGCCTGGTTACACAACGAGGTCCAAATTCCCCATTTTTCGATGCTTCAGGTCCGCCTTTGGGACCATTCAGACCTGGAGGCCCTATGGATCAGTTCGGACCCAGAGGTCCGGGTGGAAATCGATTTGATCTCAGACCACCGGCTGACAGACAATTCGGACCTCGAGGTGCACACTTTGGCCAACGAGGTCCCAATGATACTCAGTTTGGTCCCCGAGGCCCAAATGAAAGTCATTTTGGTCCACGAGGACCTCCGCCGTTTGACGCGAAAGGCATACACGACAATCATATGAACATGATGAGTCAAAGACCTCCGAATGACGGTATTCTTGGATCTCGACCAGGAGCGGAACACTTTGGGCCAATGGGACGAGGATTCCCTGCACCAATGGGGCCCATCGGCAACCAATTTGGTCCAAGACCAATGAACAATCCGCCGTTCCTGCAAAGGGGCCCTAACGAGGGACAGTTTCGACCACGAGGGCCCAATGAGAGTATGTTCGGGCCACGGGGTCCGAACCCTGGCCAAAAATCAGCAATACCATCTCTACTGGGACTTCAATTTGATAAACAACCAAACTTCGACCCTTCAAATCCACCTAGTGGCGCTCTGAATAAACCAAATACAGATTTCATGGCGAGCGGGACCAGCTTGGATGAAAACAAAACCATGGAAGGCAGGCGATCCTTTGGAGTCAACGAGCCAGATCAGAATTTACCATTCAAAATGGATCAGAGACCGCCGTTTGGTCCAGGCCCACCATTTTTACCAGGTCGGCTTCCAGGCCCTGAACAAAGACTGCCATTTGCTCCAGGAGGAGTGGAACAGAGATCGCCTTTCGAAAGAGACGCTCCACTGGATGCAGGACAGAGACCACCTTTCCCACAAGGTGGACCATTGAGTGAACAAAGACCACTTAATCGGCCGGGCGGACCACCTCTGATTTCCCCACATTCTCAAGGTGGACCAGAACAGAGACCACCGTTCATCCAAGGTGGACCGAGAGGTTTGGAAGAAAATTCAAATCCATCAATGGGATCAGGCGGTTTAGCAGGATTTGAAACAAGAATGGATCAGAGGGCGCCGTTCATGCCAGGAAGACAAGGAAGCTCGGATCAAAACATGGGACGTGGTAGAGAGCAGAGAATGGGCTTCGACGATAATTTCAGAGGAAACGATGGAAGATCGCCGTTTTCCGAACCCAGAAAAGGAATGAACGATCCTCTCCCAGGACCTAACGACGATTCTGGATTCTACAACAGATCCCAAGACTCCGGCGATCGACGAAGGATGCAGCGTGATTCAGCCGTTGACGAATTTCGGGTTGGGAAACAGTTTAATTATAATCACGGTGGTAGTGCAATGGACAAGAAGATCAGTGAAGTAATACCTGGTAAAGTTATAGATTACGGACATATGACCAAAGTCATTGTACACGAGTACATCACTCCCGCACAGTGTTTCGATTACGGTCACGGTAACTTGAAACCCGAGGTACCGGAACACGAAGTTGTTCCTCAAAGAGATTTCAGACACTGGGAAGAAACTGAGCAAAGCTTAAAGGAGTACGACGATAGACTGAGATTATTCGCTAGGGAACACGAATGGCAGAGTCGACCGAAGTTAAGAGATAATTTCAAGTTTGAAAACCCTGAGTCGAGTGAACGAGAACATTCGAGGACCGAAAGAAGATCCTTCGAATCTGACGACCGAAGACTGATGGACAAAGACAATAGGGCTAAGAGAGACAGGGATCATAAAGAAGAGCGCAAAGATCGTGAACGAGATAGAGAACGAGATCGAGAATATGCGCGTGAATCGGATAGAGAAGATCGCTCGTGGAAAGACGGAAAAGACGAGAAAGGTAATTTGACTTAATAATGGGTCATTTATTTATTCGTTTTATCCATTCTCTATCATATCGAACGTTGATGTAAAAATTATTCCAAAATTTGGAATATTTTTATTTAGTTTTTTGTTTGTCAAAATCTATTTTACTGTGAAGAATAATAATTTGATTCTGCCAATGGTGTTATATTTGAATTATAAATGACTAACTCATTCTTATATCCTGCATATAGAGAGAAATCGGGACAGAAATGAACGAAGTGAGAGAAGTGATAGAATGAGAACGGATCAGAATAAAGAACACAACAAAGACGATGACAGGTAATTTTATGAAACAATAGGAGTTTCGTACTTTTATACGAAACAACTAATTTCTGACAACTATATAAATGATATACCTTGAAGATTCGAAACCAACTTTCTAAGATTCCATCTATGAAATTAGAAATGGTACATTGTCTATCAAGGGCGCAAAGAACTATTTTTCGAGTGTGAAATTTGCAGCACGAGCCAAAGGCAGCATACTCGCCGAAATAGCCTTGCGCCTGTGATGCACACGATTTGTTTCTTAACACCTGGTCTGTAGAAATGCCTCTTTTCAGACCGAGAGGGCGGGCGCAAAGGATTTTTCCGCCCGAGGGCCGAAAAGATCTGTTTTGTGCCCGCTCAAGAGGTGTGAAAAGTGTCATTTTGCGACCGGTTGTGAGATAACGAATATTTATGCTGTCGAGGCTGCAGAACTGGTGATTTTGTATTGCGAGCCAAAGTTCATTGACGTCATTGAGAAAATAATTAATGTGTAACAAATTGCATAATGTGAGCCGAGTATTATTTGAAAATGTATGAATTTCACTAGATCTAAAGGCAACGTAAGTCGTCAGGAGTACCCGAATAAAAGCAACGCTAATACTTCTTCTCTGGAATCCAGGTACGCAGCTTCCTATATTATTATTAGATTTATTCTTATTATCGATTATTACTACGGTACAGTCTAAACAAAAAATTATTACACAATGAAGAAGATCAGGAATATGGATAAGAAATATTCAATCAGGAGTAATCTCAACTTTTGCACACTTCTGAAGATTCCTTTTGATTGATGAATCATTTTTACTTCTTATTCATATCACCGATTATCTTCATTTTGTACTTCGATACAACAATCACCGCACATATTTCATATGCTTGTTGGCATTATGATATTTGGATTTTTAACTAGAGTCAAACATGACTTCCGTCCAATAAGAGCAAATGGCAATTCATGCCTCACGAAAACTTACATTCACGTGGCTAATTCGTGCTGGGTATTACTCGCATCGGAACCAAATGCAATATCTCCGTTAAATCCTACTCGGAATTAGGCTTCAGCTGAAGAATTTTTTATTCCGCTATAAACTGATGAGAAAGAGCTGAAAACATGGGTTTCAAACTCTTCACGCTGCTTTTTTAAAAGTCAGAATTCAAAACGCACCAGTTGGTCCTTGCGTCTGACTCTTAGTGCGTAGATGGTCGCTGGATGTTGACAATAATTCTTAGCACTAACAGCAAGACGGCAATTTCCACCTACTTTGCGCCGCATCTTTGCCCCAAAATACTAATATTATTGCCCGATGTTCCTTCTTTGAGAACATTGTTGCGTAATTGGAAATTAATACCTGTTTTTACATCTATCTGGAATTATGTGACGTTCAAAATATGTCCATCCTTTGTATAAATGCTTCCGAATCACGAAGGAATATTGATTCGGAATATTTGTGACTACTCGAATGTTTTTAAAGCATTTATTCATTAAGTATTATCGTACTTCACGAACTGTCGACGGTGTTACGCAAAGCTGCGGATGTTTATGGCTCTGATAATTATCAATGAAAGAACTTGAAGCTTCATTAAATTAACGAACACGTCAATTGCATCCTAGGATTAAGCTTAGATTTAAGAATTATTGACAAAAAATCAAACTCCAACTGCGCTGCTGTTCTCAAGCAAATCCTCTGCCCTATGCTGGTTTACTCGAACAGCAGTTACCTCTATGTGATTTCGAAAATTGCTGTCTATTTGCTCTTGAAAAAATCTGCTATCATTTTTTATGATCAGCCCATTTTTCGTCCAACGAATGCGTCAAGCTAAATAGTAATATCGAAGACAAAAAAAACGGATTAGATCTAAGTTTGGTAGACATAGTAACATTTGTCGATATTATCGTCAAATTTCAACATCATATCTCATGGGTTGTTCGATCTTGTTACAGTACTTCGGAAGCGAAAAATGAATCTTCCGACACAGCACCGAAGAAGATGGAACTGCCGAGAATGCCAAACTACACCATGGTTGACGATATTATATTCCAGCCTGGACGTCAGACTAGACCACCTAAGATAGTGATTATATTGAGGGGACCGCCAGGCAGCGGAAAATCTTTTGTCGCCAAACTGATCAAGGTGAGGATCAAAATTTGAGAGATAAAACTCACTATCATACAAAATATTCTAATGAGATGAAATCTGATTACAGGATAAGGAAGTCGAGCAAGGTGGATCAGCTCCAAGAATTTTGAGCCTCGACGATTATTTCATCGTCGAAAAGGAGAAGGAGACTAAAGACGATAATGGAAAGAAAGTCGTGGCGAAGGTACGTGCTTTCCAAAATCGTGTATTCGATATTATCGATATTATATAAATACTGAATTTTCTCCATCTACAGGAAATGGTTTATGAGTACGAAGAGGCAATGGAACAAAGCTACTTGACGTCTCTGGTCAAGGCGTTCAAGAAAAATATTACCGACGGTTATTTCAATTTCATCATTTTGGATTGTATCAACGAGAAGATTTCTGATTACGAAGAAATGTGGAGCTTCGCCAAGACCAAGGGCTTCCAGGTATTTGTTATCAACTATCGATCGGTAATTAAACAATTGAAAAGGCGAATCTAACGTTGGCTCGATTCTTCAGGTTTACGTATGTGAAATGGAAATGGACGTGCACATATGCATGAAGCGGAATATCCATAATCGTACTGAAGAAGAGATCAATAAAATAGTCGATTACTTTGAACCGACACCGAGCCATCATTTGAAACTCGACGTAAACGCTATGCTCCAAGAAGAAGCAATCGACGAGGTTTGTCATATCCCTCATAAAACCTCATTACTTTATTCATTCATTTTCGATACTGAGCACTAAGTTCGAATGAGTTTCAGGTCCATATGGAGGATAGTCAGACGGTGCCAGAGGAGACAGCTGCGCAGACAAACGACGACAGTCAAGATAGTCAAGACGACACAGTGGTGAGTGACAAGATTGTTAAAATTTCACCAGAAGGGTTTAATTTATATTTCCTGAGCAAAAAATGCGATTGTTGGAAGATACATACGATTCTCTACTCTATCCCAATTTCTCCCCAATTTTAAAGATTGAGATAATTTTTGATAGCTTTTTCTCACCAATCCCCCGGACTGTATTGGATTTCCATTTAAGTTTTCATTTCATCATTCATTTCTCATTTGTGTCTTATTTTATTACCAATTGTAGGGAGTTAGCAAATGGGAGAAAATGGACGCCGATAACAAATTAGGTGAGTGTAAACTTTGATTTATTATTTCATTCATTCATTTACATTTCATCATCGATTTTATTATCTGAGTAAATCTCTCACAGCATATCCTCTTCACTGTTAGTTAACTCGACGCTTATTTAATACACGTCCTATGCAGTATCGAACATCGGTTATCAGCTTCTGAATCTCTGTTCCAGATCGCCTCGACGGTTTAGCAAAAAAGAAGACCGAAAGTCGTCCTCAAACGATGGAAGATTTCCTTCAAGTGCCAGATTATTATAATATGGAAGATACTCCGGGAAAGAAAAGAGTGAGTTTGCCTTTTTTTCGTACCATTAAAATCCATTGGTAACACCACAAAGTATTGAACGCTATTATTTTATGCACAAGGTTCGATGGGCGGATTTGGAAGAGCGAAAAGAGCAAGAAAAATTACGTGCGGTCGGTTTTGTAGTAGGTCATACAAACTGGGACAGGATGATGGATCCCACCAAGGGGCAGAGCGCGCTCACACGTACCAAGTACATATGACCCAAGTTTATTCCAAGAGCATCTAGACAAAACATTTAACGGAACTGTACCTCGTTTTGGAATAGACGAATTAGTTTAAAGAGCATGATCAGATAACGCGGTACAATTACTAGACTTGTTTTGTTTGAGGAAGAGCTGAAAGTTAGTAGTTGGCAGGTACCAACGGTGTGATTAATTTTCGCATCTCCTGCAGGTGGAGGTAAACTACGAAACTGACTGACGTACGGAGATCATCGAACCCGTATTCTATTTCAATTTGAGTCAAAGAAATTATCCATTCAAACGAATTGATCTTTTTCATCGTTTACTGCTAGGTAGAGTCGTAATAGGAATAGTTTGATGTCAAGATTTGTCAGTTGAAAAAATACCACACGATAATCCGTGGGTAAATATTTCATACAGTGAATCTGAGCGATATGTGAGGTGTTGAATGAGAGACAAAAAATTTCTCAAACTCAGTATTCTGGTAAAGAAGCGATAGCTTAAAATAATATATATATAGTAAGTTTGACTGTTTGAAGTGTTTTTACTTTTTTCGTTTTTTTTTATTTTTATTTCTCTTTCGATTCATCTGTGATATGAAGTTTCCAGAAAATGTATAACATTATCGCTATGTTATTACACAATTCATCAAAGCATGATATCTTTACATTTTTATTAATTTTCATAGTGTGTCTAATTTTTGTTACCACGTAATGATTAGTGTTCATATTTATCTGGAATCTACATATTATGTTACATGTATTTAGCGGTGCGATTATTTTTCTTTATTACTCGTATTATTACCCTGAGTATAATTATTCATCTCAAATAAATAGGGGATTTCCTCATACTTTTAAATTGATACGCTCGTTCTGATGTAACTTTTTAAAGTTCGTAAAATGAATTACGAATAAAAAATTGTATACTTTTGCAAAAATGTCGCACAATATCTGACGAAATTTAATGTTTGAATATTTGTGAAAACATTGTTCCTAAAAATCTTCTTTTAAGTTAACAAACGTCAAATATCGATATAGGCTCATCATAGACTCATGTAAATCAGTTTCTTTCACATTTCTACGACTTTTGAAATACCTGGTAGTTTATCTCCCAACACTTACGTATCAGTTAATTTTAAGGGAACATTATAAATATAGTTTTGTCATATTCTAACTGTAACTCAATTTGTCTTAAAATAAATTGTAATTATGTAAACAGATTTTTCCATAGCAATACTATTTAATTCGAGAGAGTGAGAAATTTAATTAATTGGTTCACCTAGTCTGATAAATTCTATGAGAATGTAAAAAATGCGAATGATAGAGTCTCCACATACAAATGGTTAGCATATCGTTATTCGAAATTAGGGCAAATTTGAAAAATGTGAATAATCTCGATGATATCAGTTCGAAAAATCCTCTTCTTCGTCAATTTTCATTCCTAACAACTTGTAAACTCGTTTTTATCGGAACGTATTTTTTATCCAACATAGAATCATCTGTGACAATTTTTGTCACTGCCTGATCACCTCTGGCACTGGGTATGGGCTGGTCACCCTCTCGCAGTACAACAGTTGTCGTCGTTCCGTTATTGTTATCGAGCGATTGCTAGAAAATTAGTAATCCCGTTCACATTCATTATCTCGTCATCCCCCATCACCGCGTAATTTTCATTTTTACCTGCATAACGTTTATGAGAAACAGAAAAGCGAGGAGAGTCAGTGCGCTCAAGGCTGCGCCGCTGCTGCCGCCCTTTCCTTTGTGGCCTCTGCAGTAATGATTGATTTGAATGGATATAATTTACATTATTTTAAACATTTTACTCACCCGTGGCTCCAGCCGTGTTCGTAGTGTCCGTAATCGCTTGGCGCAGAGTGGTAGCGATCCAGTGCGGGCGTTGGATTTTTTCCAAAAGACCCAAAGTTGAGAAGCGATTTGAAGGTCATCTGGATGTTTTTATCTCTTTTTGATATAAATCACTTGAATATCTTGATTGTATGTTCGTGTGCGCCTCAGGTAATTAGAAAGTTTTAATTACCTCTGAGCAGTGATACGCTTATAGCTGGTACTTTCGTTAAGAAGATTTAGGAAGCGACTGTTGTGCAACTCTCTTATCCTCGACGCTTTTGTCTTTTAAATAGTCACGCTTGATGCATCTGTGACGTTTACGCTTGTTAAATTCTCCACAAGCATGAATTGTACACTGGGTGATTTTTACACTTGGACAAATATTGTTAATTATCTCTTAATCGCTATGGAGTACAACGAACCTCTGCTCATGGATGATTATTATGTTATCCTTTGTTATATTGTTTGGTAAAGGTGAAGAGATATAACTTAACTGATCACTATTCTTTCTTTTCAATGAGATTTTCTTTATTAAACTTTATTGTACAATCATTCAGCGCATACATACAACTTAAGCATAAGAGGGTCTATTAACTACGAAACACCAGTGTCTTCAGGGCAATAATTTATCTCAGATCTCGTCAGAAATTTAAATCCTTATGATTTTTAATTATCTTCATGTATAATTAAAGCCTATATCAATCACTGTTTCAAGGAGAGAAAAAATAATTCATTTCATTTTAGAATAAATATACCAACGTTAATATCTGTGCGTAGAAAAAGTCACCCTGGTGTTAAATATATACAGTAATAATAATTTGAAAAGAGATGAAGATAAACCTGAGATATTAACTGATATGAAGAGGGAGATATACTCTGTAGAAATTGTCTAATTTTCTGATATTCGTATTACACCTTCGATTCAATAAATAATAGGATTATTGATATCAATCTGAATGTTTGAGCCCGAGAAAAGGCTCTAAACCCGAAGCTCAACTTCCCCCGAGACAGTTAATATTTTATGTATTACTGGTTATCAGATGAAAGGCTCTTAAAATGCTATTTATATAATATAAATTCTGCCTCCCATGGACGATAAAAAATTAAAAGATTCTACCGTAGGTGTAGATTTCTCACAAGCAATATCATAATATCAAAATTTCGACACTAAAAGAATCCAAGTTATCATCTCACTCGTAGATGAAAAATTTTCAATTGCCCGTAAGAAAGTTTTTATAAATATGAGTAAAAACATTCGCCAAGTTTTTCTTAATTTATTTTCCTGTACGTCAATTTTCAATAAATATTATATATAATAATAAATATTTAATTACGATCGCCTCGATACTTAGATGAATTTAATTAATGATTAACTTTACCTAAGTCTCAATTCTTCGTTCAGTCTACTTCTACGAAAAATGTGTATTTCTTTTTCTTTCAAATTAATGATTTTACTTTGCTACTAACATTTTTCTTGAAATAATTATTTCGGATTTGAAGAAAAAAAAATTTCCATAACGAAGAACGTATCGATGTTATGTTTCTTTCCATTAAAAAGTAAGTCGTCAGGTTTGTGGAAAGTATCGCGTTAAACTTTTCTTGAAATCAGTTAAACATAACAGAAATTGGAAAAGTCTTTGAATATCTGCAGCACGTTTTGAATGGTTGTTGCAACGCAAATATAGACGATGTTCTGTTTATGTGCGATATAAATATTTTTGGTGCTTCAATAATTTATATTCTTAAATCCTACGATCATCTAATATTATGGTATTATGCAAACCCGCGTCTCTATCGGCAGTACGTACATACTTCCACGTGTAAACCCAATTTTCTCAATAAATAATCGAGTCGATATTCAATCAAAGTCTAAGAAACGTTTCAACTCTTGGATCAAATTCAAAATTAAACAGCGTTGCAGTCTAGGAATAATGTCCGGCAGTCTTCACCCGAGCGACCGCGTCGCCCAGCCTCCGACAAAGCTTCGAACGGAATTCCACTCTGTCTCTGCAGTAAGTAGCTCGTTGCGTATCTGAAATTGACGAAAATTAAATACAAGACATGGAATATTCTGAAAAAAATCATTGAATTATACTAACGATCCCAATTGACAGAAGATCGACGACGTTCCCTGAGCATCAGCAACACACTCCGCGCTAGCCTCGCAGAGAGCGCGTTCGGCACATCCACGTTGACCTTCGTCCTCGGAGCGACCAACTCCGGAGAAAGATTTCATGGATCGAACGTAGCCCTGAAATGGAGAATGACCGTTTACGAAGGTGAAACAATTGAGGAAACAGCGACTCTCGGACTTCGTTATTCACCTTGAGCATGGAAATTGAGGCGACTGCGGCTTCGGACATGGTGTCTCGCTTTCCTAGAGACCTAGCGGACATGGAGCGGTGGGAGAACGACGTCTTGAGGGCGTCCAAGAGGTTCATCACGATTCCGATGAACTGGAGGACAGAAGATTAGATTTATAGACCAAATTTTGCCCCGCAACCGTGTCAAAAGCACGATTGATCTGGTTTGCAACATTTGAGCGAGAAGAAAGGATAGCCCAAAGCCTAGGCAGTGTAAGAAAGCAGTGTAGTTCAATATAAATTGTATGTAACGGAATTGAATTCGTTGCATGAAGATGATCAAAATTAGCTTCCGGGTTGATCCTAGAAACGCTATTTCGAGCATCTCTTTGGTTCTAAACAGCCGGAACAAGTTGACAAGTTGAGTACAAAATAAGGGAAATAAATAAAATGATTGATCGACTTTTGATACTAACCTCGTAGGCCTGTTTCGCCATGACTGCTACCTGATCAGGATCTCGCCCCTGTCCCAGAAACGCGCCCAGCACCGCTGTCAATACTCCCTAAACAACCGACACCAGCCGTGTGCACTAAGTCTAAATTTTGTTCAAGTATTGTATATATACAGAAGATTTGTTTTCATTTCCGGCTGCCGAATTCCGATGGAAAATGATAAGGAGGATCACCAGAGGTTTTCGGCGATCCTTATTATCGTTTTCTCACACCCGGTCGCAAAATGCCACTTTTCATACCTCTTGAGCCGGCGGAAAACAGATCTTTTCGCCCTCGGGCGGAAACGTCTATTTCCTGCCCTAGGGCGCAAAATCCTGTTTTCCGCCCGCTCACTCGGTCTGAGAAGAGGCATTTTTGCAGACCAGGTGATGAGAAAAAAATCGCGTGCAACACGGGCGCAGGGCTACTTTGGCGAGTGTGATTGCAGTACACTCGCCTTCGGCTCGTACTGCAAATTTCACACTCGAAAAATACTGTTTTGCGCCCTTGATACACAATGTACTAATTTCGATCGAAATTTTAAACCAGGGATGGTCAGTCGTGTAACGGTACGACTGAAATGTGATATCATATGATTATGAAGCAACATGAAGAAGCAGATGTGTGTAAATTGAATAAAGCGTAATATACTGTGCAGATGATAATAATTTGTACAAATATATAAATGGTTTTATTGTTAGAAGGTAAACCTGTACTAATTGTAATAATTATCGCATACTCAAACTACTCGAGCAAATTAACACGTGTGTAATAATTTTTTGTTTTCGATTCGGTTAAAGATTTCAAGGTATGTATACAATTATTATTTCAATCATTTCCTTTGCGGCATAGGTACGAATTTGATGCGATTAGAAAGTTAGAACGGTGCCAGCTGAGAAGGAGATGAGCTAAAGGATGTAAATTCTATACCTGCATCGGGCTACTCTGGTTGTCGACTTTGTCGATTCCATCGGCTTGCTGTTGAGGTCCGCCAAGAAGAGCACTCAGAACGCGGAGTCCAACGGACAAGATGTTGGCCCAAGGGCTTGGAGGAGCTCCGTCGTCGATATCATTTTTGCTCGGTCCCGCAATGCCGCCGGCTTGACCTAGCAGCATCTGCATCACAGCACTCAGCATGTTGGCCCAAGAAAATCCGCCGCCCACGCCGTCCTGATGACATCGAGAAAAAAAAAACGTCGAGATTCAAGAGAAACATTCAAATAACTCGTGTGACACGGAAGTGGGATTCCGGATTCCGTTTATTACCTGGATCGAGTTGGTACTGACGTCCTCGAGGTCGTCGAGGGCCACCTTCTTCATCGCGTTCGGTTTTTCCGCGAATTTCCTGTCGTCTCTGACTTGCTGGTATTGCTGTGGATACTGTGTTTGGTACTGGGGATGCTGTGGCAGCGCGGAAGCCTGTCCGAGGACGAGGGCCACCAGGCACAACGATACGAATTGATTGTACTGCATGCTGAAATGAAGAAATGAATTCGAATCGATTATTGATTGACCAGATGAGCGTCTTTAGAAGGAAATATGTCTATAGAAGCGTAGATTTGTAATTTAAATGTATGATTATCGTCTCTTGTATTCAACTATGCAAACCACTGACTAAATTCTTGTTTCCTTTTGTTCGCCTGAGTTCCGTTACTTATAAGAATGCGGAGAACGTAACTCGATTATGGGTCAGTCGGTCTTTCGGCTGAATTTGTTTTCTTTCAGAGGTAAGTGAATTCTTTGCAAAGAGTGATTCTGTTGAAGGATCTCATCGCCGTTTAGAGAGTTGAAGATTCCAAAGAACAAAAATATAATATTTTAACAACAATCACCGCGTCATGGTATATAGCGAGTGAAAAGTACAATAATGACCTGAGTCGTTTCGAGAATCAGATAATAAATATTTCGCGAATGGTGACAAGGTTTGTACAGTTAACGATTAGCGAAACTGTATTTTGGAATACTTTTGCTCCTGATCAGTTATAATTCGAGTACATTTGGTTCCGTGAATTCGTCTAATAGATTCTGCAAAAATAAAGCCTGTGCGATTAATAGGCACCTGCAGTATACATGTATGATATTACTATCGGCGTACCTTGACCGCGAAAGGTAGACTAGCTAAGGCCGCCCGTCTTAGCTCTCGCTCAACGAGACCACGACAGTCACTGTCTTCTTAACCCACTTTTGGATCGGGAAGTTTGTTGAACCTGTAGCCGCGAACCGTTATTCGAAAACTCGGTCGTGACCTACTGAACGAGCTCTAGCCTCGTAATAAAAGAAACAATCTCAGGTATGCGTGCATCCGGAAATTGATATTATCTCTGTATTCATCTATCAAAACATTCTCCTTGAACTTAAAAACTAAAACAAAACCGGAAATCTATCAATTTGAAATTGGAAATAAAATTCATGGTGGTCTCTTAGACTTCGTCTCATGGGATCGTGAAAATAAATTATACTACTATTCCAGTCTTTTATTGTACGTGAAAGTAACAATTAGGACAGTCGCATTGTTCTCCAGAAGACAATGCCTCTTCGTTGTGACGTTGCGTTAGTCAGATGAATTTATTTGTGGATTTCGTTGAGCCTTCAGCTTCTCGCGTCTGTTCTTGTTGAATTTATTTCTGTTCTGGACTGTATAGCCTTAATCTATCCGACGAGATGTTACATTACGTTGAAAAAAAGTTTGTATCTCGTGGCTGTGAAGATGGAATTTGCCGGAACCGCTCGATGGGTTTCAGAAGCGGTACTTTTAATGTGCGCAAAAAGAATCTTAGAAGAGGTATTAACTGTACCTTTGCACTTGTACCTGGCCTAAGGTATTTGCTACCTGCTTCAGATCATTCTGTACTCTGTACAAGCGCCCGGAACTGTATTTTATCTTCGCGTACCTTATTTTTAAAACGTCAGACGGAAGAATTCTCTCTAATGCTTCCTACGTATCATAATTTTTATCATAAAATCACAGTGTTATTCTAAGAAATATAAAATTCCTTTCGAACTAAGAATAGTGTCAGAATATGAATAATCCATTGATATTGGACACAAGCATTGCCCTTTATCATCATGTTATAAATTCTGGCAGCGATGCATTGAACTCACCTGCACAGACAGCGTTCAAATTTCTCTCAATGTATTCGAGATTGTTGGCTTCACTCTATTGATTAGATATTATTTAATACAGTTGGAATTGATATGATTATCGATGAGGGTAATTTATTTGAACGAAATTCGGTTAATTGTTGAAGACTGCGACAAAATGTGATATTTGATTTCATCACTTGTAAATGTAACTAATTTCTCTTTACTCATAAGTAATCCGATTGCACTGTGATTTTTGATCTTGAAAACCAAGAGTAATAATTTCTGTACTTACGTAAATATTTCCGTGTAGATTACCGTGACACTGTCTCTCAGTTCTGAAGATGAAATTCCTCGCGGGGTCTTCTATATAGCCTGCGCACCTTGGGGGGGTAGACCGTTCCTCCAATCACCTTTCACCTTTGAAACTATTTTCAATGGAATTGACCAATAGACGAAGCGATGTTTAAACGCGTAAGATCTACTTAGCGGGTTTCAAGATTGATTTTGCAATTCCATGTAACAGACTCATCGCTTGTCTATTTTCATTTCGATTTGTAACGTGGTAAAATCAAGAGATTGAGATACCGAAGAAAACCTGTTTGAAAACGGACACCCGGTTCTTGACTGGAGTTCAATAAAAAACACAAACAACGCCAGAGTTCCACTCAATGGTTTACTGGTTTATTATCGGAAGTTCAATGGTCGGTTGTGACCGTTTAAAAGTGTTAGTTGACCTCGACCATCAACAGACTTTAAACTTTCTTCTTTTTGAAGGAAGCGAAAACTGCGTCGCAGGTTCATTCACGCCTGCACAATTACTCACGGAAAGACATTTGATTTGACAAACTTATAAATTCTGTAGAATTATTTTGGAATACCATCAATATATTTTATCTGCAGGGAAGGAATTTATAACTTCTGATGGAAACTGCAAAAGAATTGGGCATGTCAAACGGTGTCCAAGACTTGCTGCAGCTCGTTTCGATCGAATCTTAGCACGCGTGATTGCCGCTTTCTAAACTTCGTTTTTCGACGAATTCGAGAAGAAAAAGTGACCGAAGGATCACTTGCTATATTAAGATTGAGTCGATAGATTCTTTCAAACCTTGCCATAAAGCGATCTTCACTCTCTCACGACTTGAATAGAAATTTCAATATACTTTCCCATTGACAATTACATTCGATTTACCGTTGATGACTGTAATAAGTGTGGAAATCTTCTTCCATTAGAATCTACGCGATTGAACTACTGATACATTTCTATGAAAAATAATCTTACCGACTCTGATCTACATACTTTGAGTGAGTGTCTTGGACAAAAACTCATAATAAGTCCCTCGGCATCCGCTGCAAATAGTTTGTTTGCCTCTTTGAAATTACGTTCGAACTTGTTGCTCATCTCGTATCACCTTGTCCTGTATATAGTATATCGCAGGTGAGAAATGAGACGGACGGATAAACTCATAACTGTTTCACTAGCGGTAAGTTCGATCACCTATGCACTCTTCTTATTAGGAGTATCTCGCTAATTCTCACATCAAGTCCTCCGGCGTGTTTTCGACTCGTTCGTTCAACGAAATAACGATTTGTTTTATATTTCACGTTCTGAAAAGGTACATAGCGTCAGAAGTAGGTACTGTATGACTGGAAAATCTAAAACCGATTAAATACCGGAACTCAACTCACCTTTTCGTCGTTACGTAATTTGAAACCATTTTTCACGGCTGCTGGAACAATTCTCTTATATGATTCAACAACTAACAGAAGAGACCTTCAAAGCCTGACGTTCCGATTCACGATTTTGGCCGTGAATAATTAATTCAAAATTAATTCAGAAGTTCAAGTCTTCGTGATTATGAATGCGACGACAAATAAAAGAAAAAACAGTCTTCAGGTGTCGAGGTGGAAGAACGGTGTAGCCTGACCTACAATACCTGCAGTCACTCTTCACCAATTCTTTCTATCTCTACGCTCAATCAATTTCCGTTTTTATTGTACGTTGAGATTCCGCATCAGCAATGAGCTTTCGCCTTGATATTCTACCTTTTGGTCTTAAAGTTATTTGCGAATCGCTGTAAATAGTGTATTTGATATGTGAAGAAATTCGGAATATTGTGTGTGCATCACGTTCTCCGATGTATTTTTATTTTGATACGACGACGGTACTATTTCCCGAGTGTTCAGTAACTCGCGTGAGAGCACGTACGCGCGTACACGCGTTGCGCTCAAAGAATTGTGGCATTACAGCTATTCGACACAGAAAATCCGTGCGGCGTAGCGGGACCATGCCGGTCAATTTACATAATCATTTGTATCCTGCGGAGCTTCTCGACCTTCTACGAATGGGGGAGAAGGCACCTGATTCCATGCGGTCTTCACCCTGCTCGGGGGTCTTCTTCTAACGACGAGCCCAAGGCTCTCACGGAGTGCGACCTTGTCCTGGCGATCGAGGAATGCCAAGCGTGCGAGTCTTCGGGCCTAAATGGACCGCCCGTGGGTCACGTACTCGCCCGACAAACACGCATCTCACGTTATTCCAAAGACTTCCGTTTCATGCCACACGTTAACCCGCACCTTCGCGTCTTAGGTAATCGGTCATTTACTCGTGACTGTATTTTAGATCCTGTCGTGTCGATCATCGTCTGGTTTCATGTCCTCTGTTCTTTGCTCGCGGATCTTCAAGATTTACAGTTCTGTCCCCGAGATTATGAAGGATTGGATGAACCAGTATGTCTTGTAGGTCATTCGATATACATTCCGTTCGAAGCTGACCCCACGGGTTACAGTGCCCTCAGGATATCCTTGCGTAACTCGATGTGCTCGGGAAGAGGGCGGGTGGGCTAGGCAAGATAAAAAAAAATACAAAACCGGAAGGGAATGACGCACGAGAAAAGAAAGTTTGTTTGAAACAACGACGCTGCAGCGATGATTCAACCTGCAAGACTCCGGATCCTGATCCTGATCTGTTGGTCAGATTTTTCGTCACTAAAATCCCACGCGGTTTCTGGGTCAGATCTGGGACAAGTTCAAGCTTGAAGTTTTAATCTCTAGCTGAGACCACATGAATTTTGAACCACATCTTCACCAAACGATGTGACCGGCAATATTTGTTATGGAATCTTCAGAATTAATTCTGGTTCGAGATTACTTTAGGATCAGGGTCACCCAGCTGCATGGGGAGTTCAAGCATTTCGAAATGGCTCATGAGCCTTTGCCTTCGAGGGTCTAATGTCATTTGTGCCGCGGGAATGCGAGGCACCCACTAACGCAGTTATGGCTTGCCGGTTAACTGGGTCGAGATAATAAGTCACAGGCAATGTGGCCAAAAATGCATCGCTGAGACTCTGCTCGTTGGTATCCGCGTATTTAATGTAACCGCATACACCTCGTTTGAGTTGGTTTACTTGGATGCATTGAATCCATTCGTTCAATTTTAATTCCGGATTTCCTTTTCATGTGCTTGCGAGCTGGAGGAATATAACGAATCTTTCGATACTTGCGTGCTTCTTCCTGTACAAGTAGAGATGCGTGGTTGCATTGTATTATATAAATAAGTATAAACAATTCACTTTTATTTTCGATACGCTTTCAGTTATTTTTACCACGGTCACTGCGTTAGAACAATACAATTGGTCGTTGTTGACATATTCTCTTGAGATTTTTAGATGACCATAAGAGTTTGTGGAGATAATTGACTCATAATTACAACTCGCAGTACCCCCGCGTGTTCAGTTATGGTATGGCGGAGTCTTTGAATCTCCCAGAGGCATTATTTCAATGCTCGAGCAATTTGAGATTTTTTTTTTTACTAAACTCGAGATATGGAAATTCCTGCGTGCTCTCTCAATCTTCTTAAACAGGTTGAAAATCATTTTTGTATGTGGTATAGCTACTCAGACTTTCTTACGTTTCTATAACGATAGCTTGCTAACTATTTTTCAACTATCTAATAGAAATATACAGATAATTGAATTGTTTCGTTGACTCGAAACTAAGGAGACGAAAATGAGAGCAGTCGCTACCTTTGATGCAGATCGAAAAAGCCGATGCGCCTGCAGAAAGGCAACTGAACATACGCGGCAGTAATGGAGGTCTCTCGTCAACTGTAGTATGCATTCGATACTGTCTTTATCATTTTTGTAGATTCCAATCACACGCGGTCATTTTTTATGGAAATTTGGTACTTTTTCAACAAAAAAAAAATCCCCAGTGGACAAATAATGGATTTGATTTAGAGTCGTAGTAATTTACTGTCAAATATTGCCCACGAAAATTGTCTAGTTTCGATGGTGCAGTAGCTGAATCTTTAAAAGTATTCCTGGTCTTTTTCTAAATATCAAAAGTTTGGAATAAAGACTGACGTAATTCGTATATTCGAATTATAGAAAAGTGTTTATTGAGCATACAGTTACATATTACAATAATAATCGATATAATTTCAATAAGATTAAATTGTCATAAATTTACCACTTGAAATAGTTACAAACTTTTCATTCATTTTGACTGACTAGCATATTAGAAGCATCATTATAATTAATATTAATCGTTAATCAACCAAGCACATAAGGGAACAGATAATAACTAACATAAAACATGAACAAAATATTTTAATAAATAGATACAGAAAATATACATGAAGCTAAAATTAACAAATTGAAATTAAAACGTATGTCACTCGAGCGTGACGAAACCTGGATAGTTTCCTTATTTATTTCAGAGTTTTGGAATTTTAATGATTTCTAAATACCTTGACATAATATTAATATAAATGTAAAAGTACTCTCGAGAGCGTGAATGATGTTTAAAATTTATATAGATAGTTAGAACGTTACTCGATGTGAGTTTAATAGCGAGAATAAATTGAAACGTGCATAATTTTATGAAAAAAATGTTTGACAGTTACAATAAACTAATAATTTCTAAATTTTAAGCCAGCCTTAGTTGAATCCGAATTAATAAACCTTACGACTAATTGATTATCTAGAATCGTTAAGAAGAGAATGTATACAACGTTAAATAAATATTGTTCTGCGTAGAATACCGTTCGCTTACTAGCTAACTCGCCTAGTTCCATAAAAAGTACTTAAAATAGATTCTATTCTAACTTTTTTTGTATTCTAGTCTAAGGTTTGTTTTCACCAAATTTTCTATGAATTTGATCGGATATAGAAAATGAATATTGTATATCCAGAACAGGCTTTGAAACAAAATAATATTCCAAGCTTCTCATGCAATTAGAACTTCAATCTTCCAGAGTACCTACTAAAGTTAACAATTATATCACTAAGAAAAAAACATATATATTATCCTGACGAAGTACACAAAGAAATTCGCGACCCGTTTGTTGACTACACTCAAGGTATGTGCAATGAACATTACTTGTCAGGAATTTTACATTAAATACATGTAACATCACAAACTATGAATAAAAAATATTATTAGGCAAGTATAAATAATTTTTTTTCAACTTTTCTACGATTATTTTTTGATTTCAAAGCTTGTTCTAGCTTATTTTTGATACAGCTATTTATAAATGTAATTATTGTAGGTGTTTAATTAATCTTGAATACTGAGTGACATTATCTTTCAATGTCTTGTAGATCGATTACACAAATTGGATCACATGAGGTTCGATGGACCGATTAATTGCGACAGTGATAGAAAAACAAAAACACATAAAATACAGGTATCTGACACACTAATTTTCAATACTGTAACGGATAAACGGATTATACATAATTTTTTTCATCTTGAATCAAGGATATCTTCGGTTTTTACCAACAGTTACGGAATACATCAAGTTGAATCAGTATTTCAACAAAATTTCCAGATTTTGAATACTGTTTGCATTGGCCAATACATGCAACATATGACGGCAAGACCGTGTTTGCATTTAGTTTGATTTAACTTTGCGAATAATTTCAGCCGCTTCGTTTCAACATTTATATTTTTTAAATATTGAACCAAGAAAAAATAAAGTTTAGAACAAAGTTATCGGTCGCTTGAAAATTTTATCCGTTTATTACGCTTAGGTATAAGTATTGATCAGAAATATCTTCTGCGTTACAATATACGTCCTTTGTAAAGACTTACCACTGTCAATATCTATTTGATATTTTTTTACTATCCAAATAAAGAATTGTTAAAGGTTGGCAGTGAGATTGTATCTTATTACTTATGAACTGGTTTTTGGCCAGGCAATCTTGGCATCTATTCGCTTGTAGGCAAATACGCAGTGAGATAATTCTTGCGGGCATTCGTGATCACCGAGTAGCGTTTCTGTGAAACCGAACAAAAACATATATCGTGGTTCTATTTTACACTAGCATGATAGCGCAGATAAAAAAAAACCGAGGTTTATTCAATCATTGAAACTCACCCTCTCCTTGGACTAGTTTGAAGAGACCGTAATCTTGCGGATTGGTGCACCTAATTTTGTGGGCCAAAATACGGCATATCTCTCGAGTATTGTTGTTCGGCCGAACCGGTAGAGTTCTGGTGTTCAATGACCCGTGAAGCTCGTCCGGGACCAATATTCTCAGTACCGAGGAGCAGTCGGGTGTTCCGGATCCCTGAAACATCATCAAAATCACATTTTAGACGTCGTCGCGTGAACACAATAAGTTTGTTCCAAACTCACTCGGTACAAATTGTATCAGTACTTACATTCAGCGTAGACATGGTTCCCTGACTGGATTTGAAAGTTTTGAGAACATGAACAGCACTAGACAATGTCGTGAGGTAATAACCACCCTCCCCAGTCAACAAAGACGGATGCAGCAAGCCCCACATGTATTCGGCCTCAACCTCAGCCCCCACGACTCTCCCACGTACCAGAACCCAAACTAGAAGTGGGAGGAGATCGTCGGCTCCCAAAGTTACATGACGACCGGAGTTTGACTGTTTTACCTGTCGACGTAATCGCATTAATTTGTAAATTATCAAGATCGTGTCACAGCTGCTGAAATCCGTTGTTACAATTCTTACCGAGTTAAATATTGCCGAAATAGCTGACAGAAGATTTTCTAATTTATCCAGAGGAGAATCTGCCTTTTGCAAACGATCAATGTACTTCAAGATTATCTCCAAGCTCGTATCACTTGGTGGAATGATCTTCGCCTGAAACGATGAGAGATTTAATTAGCCCAAAATTACTTGGTAGTATTGTCGTCGGTTCGGTGATTCTTTTTCATTCCACTCACCCGAACACCTAATTCTTGAATATGTTTTCCATGAGCGTATTGAATACTGTCTGCCAAAGTGTGAAGGGAACCCGTCGATGCATAATGATCTACGAAAAGTCTATAGACGTGTTCTCTGAGAGGTCTGACGACCAGACCCATCATGACGCCTTCGAGGATAGCGTCGAGGTTCAGGAATTCGTTTGGCTTCAATTTCAGTCTTTCCTTCTCGACCTCCTTCTCGAATTCTCTTTCTCCGTGCTTGACCAGGTAGTTTTTCATACCCGACATGAACTGGCGCATATTTCTCATCACGATATGGGGACTCGCCTCTTTTCCCTCTTTTGTACATTGTATGAAATTATCAA
The DNA here is from genome assembly GCA_018420115.1 of Euura saliciscinereae. Classification (NCBI taxonomy): domain Eukaryota; kingdom Metazoa; phylum Arthropoda; class Insecta; order Hymenoptera; family Tenthredinidae; genus Euura; species Euura saliciscinereae. The sequence goes on along the minus strand of JAFFZH010015126.1, from coordinate 60,049 downwards.
TGTTCTGTGAAAATGTTGTCGTTTTATCTACTGCTAACTGCAACGCGTAACTACGGATCGATGATCCTGTACCGGTATCTCGATTCCTCAGAGCCTGAAGTCTCGGAGGTGCTGAAAATTGGTAATGCAATAAATAATTAGTTGTTAAACAGTTGAAGAAAAATGCACAGAATGAATTACACTTATTGATATGCGATGCGGGGTGGATTCTTACTTTTGAATATCAGAGACAGGGAAGAAAGCATTTTTCTCAATGTTTCACGAAACCACTTGCCAATTGAGTAAAAGACACAGCGAGTTTTAATTCCGAATTTACTTTGCTTGATCGTACCTTGAATCGAACAATTAATCATTTTCCTCATTGTAGTACCAGAGGATGAAAATTGTTGTTTCATTCGGTAACACAGATTTTTTAAATTATTATTAAAGATTTATAGCTTATTCATTACAAACATATTTTTAAATATCAGGGAAGTTTGAAACGAAATTACGTTAAAATATATTTAAAGCAAATTTTGACACTGGGTTGTAGAATAATAATGAAAACTAATTCAACGAATCAATTTAACAGCTTAAAATTCGATCGAAGAACGATTCAATTATTATTATCAAATATATTATATTTTATTATATTAGTACGAAATTTTGTAGACATCCTAAAGATGTATAAGAGAGCTATAAATGTCATCGGTGTTTTGTGTTGAAAAAAATCACGTCAGAGTAAGTTTAATATGCGCTTATTATTAAAGCGCTAAAATATTTCTTGTAGAGATAACTTATTTTATACACGTTAATTTTATACGTTCGATATTTAACGCATTTCTGAACTATTATTAAAATGTGATCGACAGCCATCAGGTTTTTATCAAAATTATAGAAACTTTATGCATTTAATTTCGTCGATAGTTCCTGCACAATTGATACATTATATTTCGTATCGTTATTTCTTTGATTTGAATTATGAGAACTCACGGTTTTTATATCTCACCACGTTTACTTGTACGAAATTATAAAAACTATACCGTAAGGTATTGAAGTATTAACGGTAATAACGTTAACGCGTCTATTTTCGAAAGAGATTCGTACAATACTGAAGCCACCGTTTCTCACAAATATTGAGAATAAGGCAAGCTTCAAACGTCGGCTATGAGTAACTGTACTTTAGAACCTTGGTGGTGGGGATGGAGCAGATGTTTCAAATCGAATTGTAAATATAGATAATTTAAACCAATAAATCTATTCTTTTATTGCATAGAAGAAGATAATGAAAAAAAACTCTCCTACTTGTGTACCAGTTGGTTCAAATGCGACACGTGTACGTCGTTTGATATCATTACTTTCATTTTCATTAATACAAAGAACCGCGTATTTAGCATAACAGATATTTAGCGTATCAACGCTAATTTTAATCACGATTAATATGCGATCATTGAAGCCAGCCAGCGCTTCAAATATTTACTCAGGCTTGTTTGAATTTGCATAAGAGTATTTTTCGGAAATGTTCATTACTCGAATCGGAGTAAACAATCGGGAGACTGGGAGGCAAATACTTGTATAAAATATATTGGTAAATGGAAGAATAAAGTCTAGAGGTCATTGAGAACGACCTTGTTAATTCTGATGAGTTGGGCATTAGAATCAATCTATAGATGATGCAATAATCGTAAAAGTTGCAATTGTTTGAAGAATTACGGATCTTCTACGATATGAACAGTATCATTGAGTCATCGCATCTTCACTAAACTGCGCGCAATATTCTATTATATCTAGATTAGTTTACATGAAAAAGAGAAAAGCTAAAATATTATGTCAAAATTTATCTCAAAGTTTGTTTCCTTTTTCTTTGTCATCGTTGAATAAAATTCGTAAAATTCTCATGTATTTCAAGGGCAAACAATTACCTCGAACCCATAATCTGGAGGTCAAATGGTCTCAACGGACAGAGAAATTCTTCTGAGAGATGTAAGGTCGATATTTGAACAAACAGTATTATGGATAAACGGTACGTGCATAATGAGGCAGAGATAATTTTTGATTACGTATACTCGGTATTCGAACTGATATACTGCTGCGCCTGTCAAACAATGAGACATACGGTTTACAATGTCATAAATTTCCAGCATAACATGAATTTCCGTTCTCCGAAGTCAAGTCTGTTTTCACGTTTATTATTCTATGACACTTAGTAGGAACATAATTTGTCAAGCATAACGGAGTCCTGGGTCATCGGTGACATATGATATCGAACATTTCTTCGCGTGAAATAGCGACTTACATAGAAGTGGGTCTAGCCTCTCCTTGAAGCTTTTGTTTCGTTTAACTCTTTCAACGTCGCTTTCGTCTGTCTCTATCATAGTCTCCCATTCGGAGGGATCGTAGGCACGAAGATCACCGCATCTCCTCGATTCTGGTGTTTCATTTCTCTCATTTCTTTCATTTCTCTTCTCCACGTTATCGTACGAAGAATTTCGATCGCTGCTGAGAGTCTCCATGGCATCTGGTGGCTTCAAGAACTCAGGGTACCTGCGCGGATGAACGATAATTAGAAATCTTATCAAAAAAACGCTTATCGATTTTCAATTATTAGATATCAGCCGTTTCTGGATCATAATAATTTTCAGATAACGTCACATGCTTTATATCAAACGATTTCTAATCAGCAAAAATCCGGCGACACTCATACGCGGTAATTACGAACACATTTTGTCAGCAACAATGTAATGGATATAATAGAAACTGGTGTTCATATTGGATGAAAAATATTGATCGTCAATCAATACTGTGTCTATTGACTGCAGTCGATATATTTGTGTACTCGAAGCATTATCTGAGATTCCAGCACTTCCTTGAATCTGGGACACCTACGATGTTAGAAATTAAACACAGACTGCATGACATGCTGTTATTCCATATAAGAAGAAATTTTTTTGCGTTGATTTCCATTATTACAGCTCCGTGTGACATACGTACTTTATCGTATGAAATAAACTGCTATCGAACTTTAGAATTTCTCCCATTATAAACAACAATTTATTAAACGATATTCACCATGACTCAGAAACCCCGGTTTCTGTTTACTTGAAATTTGAACTACATATTCGTCATAATGTTTTCTATGGTGTGAATCAGAAGTTGTGAAATATGATGACCAATATTTTTTCAAAGATTGTTCGATTATGAAATTTTGTAAATGTTAGATAGATTATCGAGATTTTGAGCCTCCACGATAGACGGCATCCCTCAAACTCTGACCTGCATAGGTACCTTTGAAGTATGATACTCTGAACAGTCAAGGTATTCCCGACGACGTCTCTTTCGATATCCTCGTCAGGAAATTTTCCAGCCATTTCTCCCTCGTAATCTATGTCGCAATCGTAATCCGGTTCGCATTCTTCTTCCTCATTTCCTGTACAGATATTAAGAGTTGATTGAGTTAGATAAAATTAACAACAACATTCAAGAATTACCAATAAATTCCCAGCTGGAATCAACAGCCCATGAAGTATCGTTGAACATTTTGTTCCTGACTTTAGGAGGTTGAACTGGTTTTGCTCTCGGTATTTTTTTAATTTCCCTTACGCCAAGTCGTTTGGCTAAATTATCAACCGAAGAAGATATCAGCGGTGTTTTATCTTCGGCTTCTTCCGAATCTTCCCAATCGATGGGATGAAGTTGATTGGCGTTTGGCCCGACTTGAGTTTGCAGCCAGCCGGGTTCGCTGTGTCGATATTTGCTGGAGACTGGATTGTTCCGAGGCCGTCTTCTCGGCACCATCGCCGTGCTCTGAGCTATCGCATCTGCAGGCTCTGCGTAAAACGGACTGCCTTGTTTAGACTCCGGCGTCATGGGGCTGCTGCTCTCAGATTTAGCCAGTATCAGGCCCAGCTTGTTTCTCGGGGGCGTCGTTGTGTGCGGACTACTCAGAGAGTTTGCGCTGCCTGTTGAGTGGAACACAGAAAAAATATTACTCAGTACTTATTCAATTCGCAAAACGAAGAAAATCGTGCGACAAAGTGAATAAAGATTCGCTTACAAACTCTAGAGAGCAGATCTGGTCGTTTTCCCATTCCATTTTCCTCCGGTGAACCTGAATCGGGACTTTTGAGACCCGGATTGTCCAGGAATGGTTTAAAACTGCTGAATTCAGGACTAGTGACTTCCTTGTAGCTGAGTTTTTCCGTATTCCCAACAAATTTTTCATTCCTCATTAAAAATCTTTCATTCTTGCCAAGCAGTTGATCGTTCCCTGGCATCATGTCCGCCAGTCTTTCCTGAATATTACCGCGTTCGTTGGAGTTAATTACTCGATCATTAGCCTTCTCGTTCGGGGACCAAGTCGAGTGATTAGACTGATCAGTCGTGTTCCAAATATCTTCATAGTCTGATATTTTATCACCAGGAGAGCTTCTGTAGTACGAATCCAATATATCAGATTCCTGATAATGCTGTGAATTCTTTCTAGCTTCTCGATCTCTTCTTCGTTTGGATTTGCTCGTCCCAGACGGCGTAGTCGGCGAAAGAATATTCGGCGTCTTGGACCCGATGCTGGATACTATTTTTGAGGTAGGGGAAAGTATCGGAGTCGTAGGTGACAGCGGAGACTTGTTCGAGATGCTAGATGTCAGCGACTTGTTCGAAGTCATGCTCTGAGGGCTGAGCAAGGACATGCTTGGATCCGACGGAGTATTTTGCTACAAAAATGAAGAAATTATTAGGAAAAATAGTTCAAAATCGGATCGCTACGTTCGGTCGCAAATTACCAGCGAATTAGCCAGTTCTCCATTCTGGTTGACGTTGAAAGTCACGGTGGTTGTAACGGTGAAGTTATTTTGGCTCTGACTGATCCCAGGTTTTGCCCATCTTGGCGGAGGAGGCGGAGGAGTTTTAACATTTTGTATGAGATTCTGACTTTCGAGAACAACGCCTTTGAGTTCTGGTAGTACGGGCGAATTAGCGGCGGAGAAATTATTGAAGTTTGATATATTCTGATGAAAATTAGAGTTAGAAGATGTGGTAGACGAGAATTTGTTATTCCTCAAGAATTCTGTAGTTGTTTTAGAAGATGATTCAAACGTGCTTTTAGTAGATTCAAAATTAGCTTTAGAATCCGAAGGGCTGAGTACGTTGTTTTGCACGTTGTGTACAACCGGCGAAGGGCATCTAACGCTCTGTACTAAATTCGGCGATATTAATTTCTGTGACAATTTCTCAGCCGGTGAATTTTTTTCAACAATTTTTTCCTTCTTAGTATCCAACGGCTCGTTAAATGTCGTTAAATTTAGCGTATTTGGGGGCGTCGGTCTCGGCTGTCGCGGTAGCGACGATTGAAACGACGACGTCGCTATCGTGTTAGTAGGCGACGAATTTGCTGTGGAAAATAAAAATAGATAATCATTTTTTTTCTAATTATTCACAGTTTGCTTATTCAACGGAAGAAAAAAATTGACTCACCTGTATTGTGGGAAGAAATTGGTGCAAGATTCAGAACAATGCTCTCCGTCGTTGGCGTGTTGGGGTTGTTATTGTTCCCTGTAAAAACGTGAATTAAACAAAAAAAATTCAAGTAATTTTGTGATTTTCTGGAGATTTTTTCAAATTTTCTCACCTCCGTGAAAGCTGCTCAAACTTGAAGTATTGCTGCTGCTACTTTCCGTAGGTTTCGGATTAGCCATTGGGTATCTCCAGAATTCTTGTCCGAGAAGGGCGAGTGATGATAGCTGTTGTCTATTCTTGGCATCGCGCATAGCTCGAGGTAAAGTAAGTTGAACAGGTAATTCGTCACTGCTTGCCATGATAATGAAGAGAATAAAAATTAGAAACTTGACGATTATTTTCACCCTGTTTTCATCAAAGTTGAATTAATTTACTCACCAGCATTGAGAGTAATGCGCTATCAAAGATGGGATGTTGTCGAATCTATTTTCACTGGTTTCAAGACTTAGCTGGCCCCTGTTGGCCTGGATCAAATAGTGCTCGATGTAAGGACCCTTGCCCGAGGGCAGTCTCACCGACAAAGCCATTGTGTCGCTTTGACTTGATTGTCGAACGACGAAATTCTTATGAAAAGAAGAGAAAAATAAATGAAATTGGATTACCGCTTGAAAGCTTCCTCAAATACATAGATGGGGATCTCGGATGAAACGGGGTGGAATTGTCATCGACGACAATAAAAAAATGAAAAAAAAAAAAGAAATGCGAACGTTGAAAGCGTGTATAATTAGGTAATGATATATCCCGTCATTGTGACAAGTTGTTCTTGATCTGTGCCATGAGATATTAAATGCAGTATAGTGCACGACGTGTTCTATCTACTTTCTAAGTGAACTGGAATAATATTGGAACGATATTGAATCTATGTCGAAGGAGAAGAACGAACCAGAATATAAATAACAGAACAATAAATGAGAGAAATGAAAACGTTCTGGTTTAATGATTGCAGGGTGGAGCGGAAACGCGATGGATGCTCTTTTGTGTTTCCATGGTTCGCCGGCGGTATTTGGTCCAAAGTTTAGACGTTGCATTCGGTCTATGTATATATACCGTGGCACAGAGATTAATTGTCGAGTGGGTGTGCACTTTTTTTTTCTACCATTCATTCAGGGAACATAACAATTAACGGAGCTTGAAACAATAGGCTAGACTCGTACAATGCTTACAAACAATGCCATTCATTCACAGCCATATCTACGTTGATTACACCATCCTTTATTTTCGCCTACTATACCATTGAAAAAAAGTCTTTCTCGAACCTCGACTTTTTTCCATTTTCTATATATCGATTACTTGAATGAGAAAATTATGAAATAGTTGATATTCAACGTGTCGAATAAAGAAGGGCAATTACTAATTAGAACCCGCAAACGGTGTCAATGCCGATCGCCTATACGGGTATGTATAACAATGTGCGAAATCGCTTTGTCTTTGCAAACAATGAACGTAATTACGAGAAACGGGTTAAATGGTCCCTGGATCTTGGCGTAATATTTGTTGTCACGTTTGAGTCCAAACAGCGAAAACCGAGATCGGACTGTATGCAGGGACAGATGAATGCGGAGCAATTGCTTATAATGACTGAATGAATAAACGCAGTGGGGTGAATTTATCGGGCATCCCTTGCGGTACTCCTACGGTTTATCTCGATGGTCGTGGAGATTAGGCTCTGGACAGAAGCCAAACGAGAATTTTGCGTTTGCAGAATTACACGTCGCGTCGGATTAATTCTAGTATTACGCGTTTCCCGTATTCCTACCATTCGGCTTTTGCCAAATGGCGAACGATAAAATTAACTCGCTTGCCAAAAACGCGCGTATAGAAATCTTCAGCCACACGACGACAAAACCAAAGAAAGAAGAAGGAAAAAAAAGTGAGCAGACCCTCACAGACCCACGTAATCTTGTTAAACCATAGAGCTAAAGCCTTCCCGCAGCGGTCTCTCGACGGAATAAAAAAATATGCGACCGCAAAAGGCATGTGAAAATAAAAGAAGAAGAAGAAGAAGAAGAAGAAAGAAATTGAAAAAGAAGAAAAAGGAAAGGTGGCGCGTACGCGTTGATATCGATATTCGATTAGCCGCGGTGTAAGAGGAACTCGTACAATTGTCGTCGCTAATGGTATTTCGAAATAAATAATGAAGAGGTGATTAAAACGTGGAGGTATAATGGGCATTGAGTGTCGTATAGGTATATATACTTACACCCTCTTCTTTTCCTTGCAACAAGTGGAATGCTCCGGCCCTCTGAATCCCTGGAAGGAACCATATTGGATGCGAACGAATGAGCCTTTCGATAAGGGTGATGTCACAGGCAACTTCGCTCCCCGAATGATCGGACGAACCCCCGGAACTACCCGTGCTACCCGATCCTTCGGAGGACAACGATTCCTCGCTCTGAAATCAATTTGTGTAAATAAAGTATCACCGGTATAGTTATTACATTATCACAAACCCGCAATGATAATAATAAAATATAACTTTCCCCAAGAATCAATTTCACATCAAGATCGAGACTTTCTTCGTGATGACTCTGCAATCAAATTTCCCTATTTTTTACATTCATTCATTCATATTGAATCGTTGAAATTGCTAGAAACGTGAGTGACAATATTTATTATTCGTTCGTTGATTAGGAAAAGCACGTGACTAATTGACTATGCGTGATCCTCTTGTCCTATAATAAAAATGCATGCGAATCACGTGAATGTACTTCATTACGAGTCTGGTTTTAATTACTGACACTATGTTCCTAATTACCATTACAGAAAAGCGTGTTTCGTTACCGTTGTGTAAATGGTGTTTGACTCTTTATCTCCCGAGTCTAGACGAAATAAGAACTGAAGAAATTCATGGTAGAGATACGAAGAGTAAGAAAATGTAGAATATCCCATATCGAAGAGAAAATCTTTGGGTGCAAGAAAATTTTCTCATTTAAAATCCAAACTGCAACCGTTTCACATTTGCATCGGATCTACATGGAACTGCAGAGAGTATTTGAAAAGTGCAGAAACACGTGTCCCAAATGACACCAGGGTTCGAACATATCTTCTGCAATTTTTTTCAATCTTTGAAACTTCCACCAGATTTTACGCCATCGGTATCGTTTGGCTCGACTCCTCCCCCCCCGATAAAAGACGAACCAATTTTCGATCACGGAACGATCTTGACGCGGTGAAAACGAGTTTCGTATAAAAGTAGCATTTTAAATTCCGAGTATAAAAGCAACGTCAGAGCTTTATGTGCATGCATTATTGATGTATTCCGTACAATTGCCGAAAGAAATTGAAAGTTACGAATCAATTCGATGCAGGTGAATATCTTTCGCGTTGCAGGTAGATTTTTCGACGGGATACTGGTCCGAATGTATATTTGAACCGGTCATTGAATCTTTTCGATTTAATGCGACGTTTATCAAGTCCGCGATGACTGTACAAATTTAGCATATAGGCTGCAAATTGTGATAAAACTGCATGTCTCGATAAACCCGGTAGCTATATATAGGAATATAATATAATATGGTATTAGAGTGTATTGTTACGAACCCCACCAAGGATTTACGCTCCGAATTGCGGCTTAAGGGGTGACTCGCGTGAAAATCTCCATATTTATCATCGCAGCTTGTAGTGGTACTCGTATATTCGAATTCACGCGGTTTTCGTTGCTCTCCCTAATTATTCAAAATTATTAAACGTCCACGGTTATGCAAAACTGTCGATAAAAATGTTTATGCATTGGACTGATTGTCCTGTGTATATATTACACACCGAATCCGCAGCGACCACAAATTTTCGAGTGGCAGAAAAGAAAAAGAACCGGCAAAAATGAATTTCGTGAAATTAAGTTTCACGGTAGCTGAGGGTCCACGAAAGCCGGATCGCGATCGCCCCGACGATTGCATTTTAATCAGAGTTTTTGTCGCTGCATGGGTTTCCGACGTCGATTTGATCGATTGAAATTGATCAATGTGAGAGGCCATTCAAGTACCCTCGAAAGCCAGGCTCTGCGGAGCTGGGGGGGTTACGGAAAAACATTGATCAAAAGTTAATGAAACTCTCGAAACGTCAATTAAAATCGGGCATGAATAGGGTTCACTAAGAGGGCTCGGGGGAGTTTCTGATATTGTTATATATTTCTATAAACTGTGCAGATCGAGGGGGTATCCACTCGTGAAATAGTTGGGACAGTTATCTCATAAAATACTCATAAAATACCCATCAAATACTCATGAAATGCCTATGAAATGGTTGTGAAATGTGAAATCGTTGGGACACCACATTTTGAAGTGTGGCTAATATGAAAAGATGCTCATTCTGTGAGTCAATATTTGAAGTAAAAAAGAAGAATATTCACATTCATTTCACTGTTTGATACCGTAATATTTTTCGACTGATGCAAACTTTGCGGATCTGCAATTAAGGGATTTGCAATTAGCCTCTCTCTCGTACGCGGCTATTTAATTCGTCAGGCAACTCACGTTCGAGTTAAATCCCGTTAGTATAAATGGATGCCGCTGGTTTAGTCTGCATTGCAAATGAAATGAAATTCAAAAACCGAAAGAGTATTTAGACTTTTATACAGAACTCTCTTCGCTCCGATACATTCATCCTGTTATTTTTTTTGCACTATTTCCATTGTTTCTGTTAATTGAATCGGAAGTCAATCCGCACAACTCTATAGAAACATTTGTTTGTTAAAAAAAAAGTAGTGAAAACCCTCCCCAAAAAAACAGCCTTCTTACAAAAAATATCTGTTTGCATAGATTCTTTAGTCTACAAAAGTAAGGAAATCAGATGCCACTGAAGAAAGACCGAGTGAGCGGGCGAAAAACAGGATTTTGCGCCCTAGGGCAGAAAGAGTCTCTTTCGCCCGCTTCTAGCGGGCGGAAAATGACGTTTCCGCCCGAGGGTGAAAAGATCTGTTTTCCGTCCCGCTCAAGAGGTATGAAAAGTGGCATTTTGCGACCGGGTGTGAGAAAGAGGATTTAATTACTTTTGTAGATTGTACAGGCATATATTTTTGAAAAAAAAAAAAACAACCATTCTTTGAATGAGAGTCAATATCACGACAGTAGCCTAATTATTATTTATCACGTGTGAGGTGACGACAATATCACCTGCGTTTATCGTTAAATAATTGAATTCTATAAAGTCTGAAATAGCAATTACACCGATAGTAATTTATTTACCTGTACATGATGGAGTTGCGCAAGTTGGCGATGTTGCAAAGGAACAGGTAGCGGAGGCGGAGTACTCGGTGAATTGATGACCTGCACGGTGCCATGCTGTTGTAAGTACGGCTCCAGGAATACGTCACTCCTGTAATAAAATCGTGTACACCTACATCAATAAAGATTTACTACTCGATAGGTCGTTACGACCTTAAATACGTTTCAAACACGTAGTTCCAATTTAAACCTTCTGTCCTTATCAAAAAAAAAAAGTCTTCCCCAATTTCACCCTAAAGTAAGAGCGAGAAAAAAAAAAGGAACGTTTCCATAGAAACTACAATATCCTACGGATTATTCCTCGTAGCTCATAACTCGTTGTACGCGATACCGCCACGGAGTACCGGGGAGGAGGGTTTATGATTTATAACGATTGAGGAAATGTACAACCATGCGTAAGTAACGGTCTGGCATAGAGACCCGTCGGCTACGTTTAACTCTTGAATTAATACTAATCCAATTGCAGTGAACAAAGGGAAGTGGCTCACCAAGAGTGGCAAGAACCTTTAACTGAGTTTCTTCAGATTTCAATACGATGCTTATAGCGAGCCGCTTTATATGACATTATATTTTTCTCATCCCTCACTCGCGATTCTCCCTCCGTTACTTCCTTTTCCGCATGAGTCATTATTCCGTTCGCGGTACCATATACCGCATCATCTATACAAAATTCGTTATACCCCTAGAAGCGACCCGTAACCGCGTCCAGTTCCATGAGCACGTGTAACCTTACCCCCGTTTTAAAGAGTGCGCAGGGAGAGGGAAAGAAGATTAGTAAAAGCCGAGTTTAGCCACGTTCCCAAAAACTCGGGTCATTATGACGAGTGTTTTACGCAGCTCGAACAAGAGTAGGTAGCATAACCGAAGGACACGACGACCAAGAAGAAGTTATGCAAGCCGGGGTCGAGTCACGATGCAGCATACACTGTATATTGTCGTCTGCGTTTGACAGCTGACATTCTTCTTTTTTCCAGCGTTATTTCCTCCTCTGTGTTTTTCTGTCATATATATATATATATATATGTGTATACACAATATAAATGTGTGTTTGTGACTAGTCGCCGTTGGGTAAAAGCTAGGCGAGGAGTTTCCGAGGTCGGTGGTAATGCGAGAGTCTGCGTCGTCTGTGAGATCAGATGGGGGTTCCCATGGCAACTGGAGGTTCTCAACACGTGGTCCTCCCAACCGGGTACCAAGGTACGACGAGGTTCTATGGCTGGTGTTCCGCATGCATCGCCAATCCGCATTTTACGTATTAATGAGCCCGGAATAGCTTTCGCACAGAGTACATGAGGGCACCCCCCAATCTCGATGCCCTTTACCCGTGTTCGTTTTTTTCCTCTCTTTTTTCTTCCAGCTACGCCGTTCTCGTACTCTTATTATTTTTTTTCCTTTTTTCATCCATTCAACCCGAGATCTCCACTCGCTTCGCGAAACGCGATCTCCCTCTCGTCGGACTGCGGTCAATTTGTTTTCAAAAGTGTCCTTCACCGGGTTCTCTGCACAACGCCATTTGTCCGAGGACGTACGAGTGACTTTAGCGGTCATTTATTTTCACGATTTTACGAGCAGGAGCGGAGGTGTGTTAGCGTCAGGTCAAAGAGGTCGAAATTCTCTTCCATTTCTCGGTTAGTTTCAATTTTCCGCTAATTATGCGATACTAGCTCGGTCGAAACGACGGAAAGGTTCAGAGATGTATGTATACTCGAATTCGCGGTACGTCAGGATTTCGGGAAAAATAAAAATAAAAAATTGTCCGATGTTGCGGACATATAAACGTGGTGAAGGACTACTACGGTCTAGGTTGAGGCACAAAATTAGCATAAATGAGAGAACGGAAGTTCAAAATGTGTCTCGACACGACAGGTTTGTCCTGTTCGGTATTCAAAGCATGAACCTTCTAGGAACCGACTCGCAGACGCAAACCCCGCGCGGCGCATTGCCTCGTTACAATCGGAATATAACAACACAATGTGCGGAATGAAAATTGCGAAAAATATACCGAGTCTCTGATTGGTCGAAAGATTTTTCTCAAAATTTTACCGAAAGCCTGCAGGTCAAGTGGAGTGGCAATGTGGCAAACACCGGTGGGAATTCATCCCGTATGAAAGTAGAGCAAAATTGAAGCGAAATGAACACGTAGACGTGATTTCGAGGGTTCTTTAGGTCGTAAATTTAGTTCGAGAGGTAGTAAAAGTCGTTCGAAACATTTGTGTATACCGGCATACATGAATACGTGTTCGGAGTCAAAGTAGCAGTAAAAGGACGGAAGACCCCGGTATCGGTAACACTTCTTGTACATACAAGTTTTCATTATACTTAAGGAAAGGCTTTTACACTCTGCGCACACCCGCGTTGCCTATAACCTGACGAGAAAGTTTTTAATTAAACACAGAAACATACACCGGTATGATATCTTGGACTTGGATTAGACTCTGCTCGTGCCCTCGAAGTCAACGAGAACAAAAATTACCAAGAAATAAAAATTTCGATGCAAATGGAACCTGGATTACAAGCTAGAATCAGACTCAGCGGCACTTGAGACGACGCTGAATATCTCTAGTGGAAAAAATATCACAAACATGCGAACAGGTTGTTCCCTCATTAGAGTCGATTCTGGAGTACAGAAATACCAAAAGTTTGTACAGGACTTTTTAGTCCGAGCTTTTTCCTTCTTGTACTAGTCTCAAGTCGTGAGATGAAAGTTGAGGAACATTATGAGCGTTCTCTCGACGATGACCTCGACACGACGGTTCTCTTCCGGTAGTTTCGCCCACGTTATCCGAAAACCCCTGGAATAATATTCGCCAGGAATATGCGAGTATGAGGAAAATTTAGACGAGGGTATTTTCCAGAGATCGCCTACATTCACGAAGACGTATATGGGTTCCGGGTATCCCTCAAAAGGTGGAAAAGGGTTCAAAGGGTGATATTTTTTCGAAAGAAGGGTTCGAAAACGACCCCTGTCAGTTATCAGCGAAGAGTAAAAAGATCAAAGTTCAAAGACGGTTAATAAAAACCGACAAAACACACGTTAAGAGAATAAAAATGGCAGTGAAATTGCGTTTTATTTCACAGCTCAAATGCGACTCTAGGACCCTTGTCAGAGCGTATGATTGCAGCAAAACGCATTTCTATACCAGCACGCGTACGCTTACAGTCTTTGATGTAGAGAGTAAAAAAAAAAGAGGAAACTCGAGCGAAACCCCCATTCCGATTCCGCCTTTGCACTCGTAAGTGTGAACGGTAAATTTGTCATTAAACATTTCGCACAATCCACATGTACGAGTGAAAACGCGTTTCACGCATTCTTGCACAGACAATACTGAAACGGAACGGTTCTCCCCCTCGTGCCAAGGGCGATCCTCTTGGTCTCTTTCTATCCACAGGCCACAATTCATTATTCCTGACTCACCTTCACACAGTCTCGATTTCCTTAGTCGTAACCCAAGAACCAGGAGCACCTCTTGAATTACTAGAGAGCACACACTCGCGTCTATGGAAGAGAGGCGATTCCGTTTCGTTGCAACCTACGCGTTATACGCAATCTACATACGAACACGTTTCGTATTCACTGACTGGTAGGTGTTTCTCATTTTTTTCATTTTCTCATCCTACGCCAAGTACCAACCGAGGCCGGTTCGCGTTTAAGGTTGAATTACCTGTCGGACAGGCGACACTTTACGCCAGTTTGCTGCCGCAAAGTGCTAGCGTACTTGATTTTCGATCTGCATCGCAACATCCGACTGGATTTTCGAATTTGGTATCGAATAAGATGACGTCATTGATCTACTTGATTTTATTACCAGCTCACAAGCCTAGTGGTATCCCCAACTTGTTCTCCCTTCACCCTACCGCGATCCCCCCGGACTCTTATGGACCTATAGCAGCGATGATGTGACATCAAACAGCCGCTAATCAATAATACCAACGGCGAGAAAATATCGCTTCGTTTTTCTTCTATTCGGACCGTGGCACGTATCACTGGACGTTTATTATTATTATTATTATTATTGTACAGAGTTTTTTTTCTTGTTGCGCTATTCGCGTTTCAATCAGCGCTATGAAGTTGTTTTTATTGAAAGGAAAGTCACAAGTGCCTCCACTTGGTCGGATGAAATGGACCATTTGAACGAGACTGAAAGTGGGATCATTTTTTGAATTGAGTAAATCGCTATGGTTATGCTCTGAGGAATTGGTTGATTAAGTCGATTAGAATTTTTCGTGTTTGAATAAAGTAGAAACTAAGGGTTAAATTGATCGTGGTAGATTTTTTCCGGTCAGAGAATCAGTCAGGACCTTAGTGAACATTTTAGGAATAATCCTTGACTGGCTCAACTTTGCCAATCTCTTCTGAAACTTATATAAGAAAGAGAAAGAAGAAAGAAAAAAAAAACTTTCAATGTTCTCTCCTAATATTGTTTCCGTTCGCTTCATCCTAAAAAACAAGGTTATATTTTAGAAGCTCTCGACTACTACGTTTTATCCCAACGATTTTTTGTCTTTTCTTTTCCCTTCAGAAAATTCACTATCTTTTCTATACAAATTTAATTTTCCAAAAGATTTAACAAATTTTGTTGAACTTACAAACTCTCAAAAATTCATTGAGTCTGGAATTGAAGGCGACATAACCGTTTATACCGCATCGTTACTCTACCTAAAAACTTGTGTGTAACCGACGCGTGGTTTTTGAGGTCATTTTTTATTTCCTTTTTTTTACAAAGCCTGCGGTAAAAACATTTATTCGTCGCTTATAATATATACTAGAACCGGTAGAAATTCAGAGGCTCGAAACAGGTAAAAAAAAAAACTGGAGCTTAAACATCGCGCTTAAAAAACTTCAAAACTTGTTTATCGAATTTTCAAAACCGGAAGTAGCCTAAAAACAAATTTTTTTTTCAATAAATTTGAAGGACAAAAAGATGATGGGATATTTTCCGAGTGGGGTATAAGAGCATTTCGCGAAAAAAATAATGAATACCATCTACAGTCTATTCACCGTAAGTATAGACTAAGAAGCTTACGCGATAAGCAGCTTAACCGAAGAATAACTTAAAGGGCTTCGGAAGGCTGGGTATAGGGTAGTGTTCGCCCACTTTGCTATCATATTTCAAATTAACCGTTGATTAAAATCGATTTTCCTTATCGTCTCCGCCGCCTTTCGACGATAAGTTACCGAATCTGATTCATCTCTACGGGTCAATCAATACCACAAGGAGAAAAACGTCACCAGAATTTCATAATTACCTTTTTACACCAATCTCTGCGTAACGACCCCTGGTTGATCTGGCGATGGGTCTAGCCGAATTCTGATTCGTGTATAACGTTAGTATATCGTTGTTAATATTGTTTATAATCGGCGGTAACATTTTTAAACCCCGCACTTTCAACACCCTCAAAGATTATCGAGCGTTTATTTGTGTATGAAGACAGTCAGTCTCTTCTACTTTGTAGTTTCACAGTCATATATCGCTTGATAACGAATATATATGAAATTGGCTCCTTGATCTGTGAATATGTTCAGTTTGATGTAAAGAAAATGTTGAATATCACTTAATTTTGTCATCGCACAGTTATTTTCGAAGCACCCAAAAAATCCCATCAGTCCCTTTCCTTTACACGTCTTTATACGAATTAACCCCGATTCTCTCTTTCGCTCAATCAACGTCTCCTTTGAGCAAACGTGATGAAGATAAATAAAAATACTTTCATATCCACCAACCTAACATCAACCAAGTTCATCCAAGTTATTCAATTTTTTTTTTTTTTTTTTTAGTGCCTCATTCGATCGGAGCAACGTGTTCTTTCCAACAATCTTAAAGAGACAAAAAATTTGTTTTTTTTATTCCGAAGTGTGAAAAAAATCCATGTAGTTTCATCAAAGTCAAGTAAAAATTTAACGAATAGAGAAAGGAACGTTGGTCTAAATTCGTATAAGATGGGTTCTCGAACTTTATTTTTCATGGTCTTTGAAAGTGTTTTAAACCCAGTTGGTGGAACTCATCGTCTACAACTGAGTCTAATTTAGTGTTTTTTTTTCTTTCTTTTTCGTAATCTTCGCGGGTTCCGTTGTTCCATAACGTTTTAAAATCTCCTACGTAATTTTTATGCCTCGTAGGTGTATCGAGTTACGTGGCGAACAAAACATAATCAACATCTCGTGTCTACATGTATGTGTATATACCTACACAAAACCACGTGAAAGTAGGACCCTGTGGAAGGGAATAAATGAGGAACTTCTTCTTTCTATGTACAGTATTATATATATACATATATGTATAAACGTCGAAAGAAAAATGTTGAAATATCGCGTGTTTGGACCAAAGAGGAGGTAAAGAATCGTTAAAAGAAAATTTATTGCCTTCACAATATCTCAAAATATAATTAATTATGAAAAATCGTCCCCTGGACTGGGTCCAAAAGCGAATGAATACAGCAATTAAAGAAACCTCGTTTCTACCTTTCTCGACACTAACTAAAAGCGAGTTTTTCTGTTCTAGCTTGGAATTATAATTAGGCAGCAGTCTGCGAGACCCCGCGTTAGAAATGACAATATAATTGGATACGTGTTTGATTCGATTCTACTCCCCCGCGAATCGTCACTTTATTTTTATATCCAATTTATTTTCACTCTAGCTCCACGATACGAATTAATACGGTTAAATTTCTTATGAAGGCTTCTCTGTGAACAAAAAAATATTTCTAAACTTCCTAATTTGGGTTTCACAGGCGTTAAAAAAATACCTTTGAAGAATTTTATTCAACCTGTTTTCACAGACAAGTTCGTTAACAAAAGCCTATGTTTTTGTATTTATACGATAAAAATTATCTACACTCCGTGCGATGTATGTGTTGCATGTACTACGTTGCCCAAGAGACGCACAGAAAGAAACCAAAGATGCAAATAAAAGAGAAGAATGCTGATTGTGCAATACCCGCGAGGCAGTCCGTTGGTCGTTGGCACACAAAATTAGGTTTACGAGTCAGATATGTAATCGGTATGTTATTTTCGAGCTCTTCGTGTTCATTTTTTCGCCTCAAATTTATCAACGTTCCGTTCCACATTCTTATGATACATTTTAGATTATGAAAAATGCAAGTTTCGGGCAAATTTGAGCCAAGTTCTCAAAGTTAAACAAAGTGAGTAAAACGTCGGCCGAGCTTCATCGACCCGAATAATTGCTCCCCGAGCGTAGAGACATTGTTCTGATAACGTAGTTTTGAAAATTAGTTTATTACTCTGGGTGAACTTCGTGCCTCGGTTTCAATTTCACGATATTTCTATACGTCTTTCGTAACGAGAGTTTGGAAAAATAAAAAATTCCGACTGTTATTTGCTAGATCTAAACCACCCTCGATCAGACAAAAGCCGGATTAATCAGAGACAATTAAACGAACTGCGATGCCGGGATTAGAGGCGATCTCAAACTGACTGTGCGACGATAAGATTAATTCGAAATCCGAATCAGTAGGAGTAGGTTCAGGATTGTTTAGCGGGCAATTAGGCACCGGCTAGTTTCATTATCTGGTTCGAACATGTACCATCGGTAAATCGAACACTTTCTACTTTGCACAACACTCGATATTTTGGAAATATGATTTTTTACATTCTTTGTTTCTGACCACTGATAATTCTTCGGATTTACCGTCTCTAGCATCGGATAGTCGAGTCGCGAACCACCTTGTAAATCTCATGTTTTACGTCTTTCTTTTTTTTCGTTTTGTTCGTTCTACTAATCTCTGATTTCCTTATCGTCTTATTATCACGCTGTTAAGCGCCCGAGACGCCCGTCGACGTCGGACTGACGTCGCGACGCTCTATACCGTACCGTATCTACGATACTATGCCCTGATGAATTTTCACCGCGACTCCGAACCCGACGAAGTGGGAGTTAGACGCCGGAGACAACGCAGGCGCGTTTCACCGTTGCCACCGTACGTCGTCGGTGCTATTTCATTGTGGATTTCCTATTTATTTTCATATCTGGATACACAGCTCTCTCAAAAAAAAAACAAAGACAAAAAAAGGATTAAGAGATTGAAATATTAATATATTCCTTCAACTAATACCAAACGGATGAGACCCAGAGATTTAGTAGATGAAATAAAAGGAAATTAAATATGGCTGACAGCTGACGAGTTTTTATCAATGAAATTACTAGAGCGTGACGGAACCGCGCGACTTCCTACAGAATCAAATATTTATATCAAGTTTAAAGAGATTCTCTATGCGGCTATAACTGAAGTCAGACTTTTCTCATTCTTTCTACGTCCAGAGAAAAATGAAGCTATGAGTTTGTCGCGGTTTGTTTTAGCCACTGACATAAGAACCGCGACTTCGGATCGTGGAAACTTGAATTGTTTCATCAAGAAAAAGCCGCTTCACTGGCTCGAGTGCACCTTGGAAACGGTCGCAAGAAGTGTTGATCCATTGGTGTACAGCGGCGTCGAGAGACTACGTCGAAAGTCGGTTCACCGAGACTCAAAGATTTCCAGCGATTTATATCCTCTGTACATATACTGTGGTTTACAGCCGTATAGCCATTAAGGAGAAAATGCATTTGTGCGGAAACAGAGCATGCCGACATTGTTACCCATTGAATACCCACATCAGTGGCCTCGTGTCCCTCAGCCATTCGTTGAACTAGAAATTATTCAATGAAATTTTACCACGTAACCTCAGCTTCAGAATCCGAAGATTTTTAAATTTTGAATTTCGCATACCTCGTCGCGTTGAATATGAGAACGTCGTGTCTCAGGTGCTCTGAGAAAGATAAAAGACAAAAAAAAAGGAAAGATAAAAAGTTGTGCAAAAAAAAATTGCGATAAATTTAAAAAGACTTTCTTTCGCCGGTTCTTCTTTGTCGAGACAGGATAATACGAGGAAAAATATCGTGTCTCGCTGCAGAGAGGAGCTTCATAGAAGAGTATAAATTTACAGTATTACTTTAGGCAGCTCTTTTCGAATAGAGACACAAGTTTGAAAATTCTCCACGTATATAAGGGAACTTCCGTTAAAAATATCAATAACCCATTTGTCTTTTTACCTATACGAGAATGAATTCGTGTTTCTCTACTGAGATGGAAAAGTGTGAAATTGAAAATGGCAACGGCACTCACGTTCTCGGAGCAGAGTTACTTCTATATTTCACATTTTGACATTGGATGGAATAAGACAGCGGCTCGGTCCGCAAGGAAAGAAATGATAGATAAGAAACGAAAGAAATGGCTTATAGGACAGCCGACAAATGGTTTAACAGATAGGAAAAGAAAGTCTGCTCTCTGATCCTCCACCAACTTTGACCCCCCGCATAGGGGTTATTCGCCCAACTACCCAGCTACAAATAAGACAACGGACAGATTTCCACAAATTTATCACCGGAAAATTCGTCCATTCTACTCTATTTCTTCCCGTGCTGACTGATGATGCCTAAACACACGTGAAACGTTCGCTCTGTCACAGCACGATTTTTTACTCAAACATCGCCGAGAGAAGCAGAGTGAAATAAATTCGAGAAGAGAATTACAGTGACGAAATTTCAATCCTTTGCTATCCGATCGAAAGTAATTCGCAATAAATTCATTTGGCATAATAAATTCCACCGAATATATCATTCTTGGCAAATGGTTGGCGCCACGACTGGAGGACATCTCGTATTACAAGGCGTCCTAACGGGTTTAAGAGCAATTGCACTTGATGACGTCACCGCGATCGTCGTGCTGAACTCGTGCAGTGGCTTGGTGGTAATTACTCGAATACTTCAATACGTGTCGAGGATGTACCGAGTCCTGAGGATCAGGATTCACGGCGTTTGATAAGAGAAAAGGAAGAATTTAGTGTATCACAATTTTCTGAACAGTATAAATACGAGTTGAAAAAAAAGAATTGTGTAAGAATGAGGTAAATAAGATCACGCGAGTACCAGATACACGCATAACAATATTTAGCAACAGATGTTTAACCCGCGAAATTGGCTGGCACATGCCCCGAGGCTCTTTTTTTTTGTGTGTAATTGCTACAGTAAATGGCCAAAGCTATCAAAGCCAGTCGCGGTCCAACACAATTCTTTCTCACTTTTTTTCTCTTCTTTTTTTTTGCTACCATCGGCAACTTTGATCAACAGTTTTCTCAACGAGATAAAGAAATATCTACCGAAGTATGAGGAACAATTTAAGGAGACAAGAACAATATAGTACGACATCAGCTTCCTTAATTAAATTCCCGGGTAATAATAATCTCTGTGCTGTAACACGGGAAGAGGTTGCGGTTATCTTACATAATTTCTTTACCACAACCCAAGGTTCATATTTGTGTCAAACAAAATTTCGTTTTATGAACAAATCACGGTTGTGACTCTCATCGAACAGGGAAATTATACTAAAAGTGAGTTTTTGTTGACTAACAAGGAGAGAATCCTAGTCAAACTTGTTTCTTTGGCCCAAAATATTATCTAATAGGTCTTTGGTCACTACATTCGGAATTCATCATCATATATATATCAATAGTTTAACCCCTAGAAGTACGGACTGGGGTGTACGTCCACCCTCAGCAAACTTGAAAAATGACGTTTTTTCGTTTTCTTCAGTACTTTAGGGAAGTTAAATGGATTTTTTTACCAAGTCTTCTTCGATGAAATTGAATTTGCTTCTCGCCATTCTTTTTCTGATTGGAAAAAGAAAAGATTCGTGTACTTATGTGTCTCATTATTCGCTTCCAGAACGATTTTATGAGTCCGTACTTTGGTACAAAAAGTTGTTAAGTGACAAACCAAAAATCTATGGTCTTTCTCACAGATTAAAGTCCATATACATATATGAACAGATTTTGACATTCTACAGAAATAGTCAACTAATTATGCATTTTTACTGATAAGACGCACCGATAATAATCATCAAGGGTTTTGGACCATAGAATCGACCCTGCAAATTTGACTGAAATCCGCTACCCGGAGGGCTGAATACACACTCCTTGTAGAAGTAATTTCGCCTCATTACCGAGCATGTCGTTGGTCCATTCAGGCCAGGGTGGATGATTGTGTGAACTTATACGGCTCCCGCCCACCCCCCCGTCAAAGTCGGAAGTATTATGCCTAGCAGCTGTTGAGCGGATAGAATATTGTCGGCGTGTGTGTTGGTCCGTAGCTCTGTTATACGTCCGCCCGAGAGACCGTAAACTCCGTTGTTTCAGAATAATTTAATTAGGGAACGAAGCGAGTGAAGTGGCGGGTCCATCCCGTGGGATTAATAGAAAGATCTTAGCGTCCGACACGGTTGAGTTGAGTCTGCAGAAACTGGTAAAGTCGGGTATGTCTACAAGAGGGTGGGAATAAGGCGCGATGTTGCGAAAATGTTTGCCCTGACGTGACGGAATTTGCTCAACTACTCGCATTGCCGGTAAAGTAGGAAAAAAATAGGGTCCAAAATATGATAAAGTATGTTATAAAAAATTTAAACAATTATTCGACCTATGACGTGACACTAGAGATTAAAAGTTCTGCACTGGAAAAAGGGGGAGGGTAGTACCCCGAACCTTCGAGTGGATTGCCTATAGGTTGACGAAAAAAAAAAACTTTTTTAAAAGAGTAACTTTTAATTAAAAAGTAACCGTCAACGTTTCAAACTGAGACCCGAGGGGATTTGTGAGGAAAGAGCTGAGAGCTTGGACGAGTAGAGAAAAAACTCTAGCGACGATCTGAGCTTTTTTTTTCACCTTATATTTATTAACTGTTATACTTTCGCAGGATGTTGAAGACGGTTAATCAAAATCAGATGAAAAGTTTTTGGGGGTAAAACAAAAAAAAAAAAAAAAATACGGGAGAGGAGATTAAATCGAGCGGAAAAAAACTCATTTTCTGTATGAAAAATGAAAAGTGAAAAAAATTTAACACAAACGCCGCAACGTTCACGGTGCTGCAGTCTTCTCATCCTGCACCAGCAGATGTGGCCGATGTTTCGTGTAATAAAAGTTTTACTCGACGACCGAGTTACGAAATAAAAATGAGAGAGCGCGTATTGCAGGCTTGGAGGACATTAAAATACAATTGACCAGTGATAAGTGGTTTAAAACAAATAAAATTTTCACCTGGGAGAACAATTTGTGCCAATTGTCAAATAAAGTTGGCACGAGACTCGATTAGAGGTCGGGAATAAAAATTACGAGGGTCACTGCCATGTGTCAATTGGGCCACGTATCCTACGCGCACTCTGGGATTAAGCGTAGTGCCACTCGGAGGTTTGGCACCTCTTTAAGAGAGGCCAAAAATAAAATGGCAGTTAGAATTCCCAGGGTTAAATTCTTGAGGTTTTCAAAATAGATCGTGAAAAGTTTTTTTTTGGTTTTTCACTGTCTATTTGTTATAAGAAGTAAAACCACGTTTGTTTGGACGAGAAAAATGTATGGTTAACGTAGTGGAGTAGAGATAAAGTTGAGGAAAGTATAAGAGGGGAGAAAATATACGATGAAAATTGTCAGAGAAAATGTGAGGAAGGAATGGCTGCAGTTTGCAGAAAGAAATAAGTGAGAGAAACTCTTTTGGGGATTTTTACCGCAGTCTTTTACCAAACCGCGAACTGACGTACCGGGCGCAGTTCTTCTCCAACTTATACGTTACCGCATAGTGTTTTCTTTGGTCGAATAAGACCGCCGAGAATATCCCACGGTATTGTCGTCAAAACTTATTAGAACCGACCCCTCCACTTAATAATGTCCCAAGTGTCAATATGGGGCTCGAGCCTATTCTTCTTCGCAGGGAAAATCCTCTTTCTTGTTGGGTTGTATATTGTGTTAAAAACATAAACGCAAAAGTTTCACTCTGTGAAGAAAAAAAATCACACTTTTTTCATTTCCATGTATAAAAAGAAATGAAACGAGGCACTAAATAATATCAAGCAGCAATTTTCGAGGGGATGCGGATTAGGCGCGTGGAATTAAATCGCTTCAATATAAATTCCTCAAATTTTTCGAACATCAAGCAAAAGCTCGACCCTCCAAAAAAAATTCAAATCGAAAATTATGAGATTGACTTCCGAATCTTTTCTCCCTTCGACGAAATCCGATTTTTTTTCTTCATCACAGAGAAGTTTTGCTGACATCTCACTCGACCAGGTTCGACCACGGGTCAGCGGTCGTAACATAGGCTGACGATACATTTGTATCGAAAAAGTGGTGCCTAGTGGTAAATCTAATTTCTTTCCTTTTTCGAAGCGGGTCCTGGGGCCGGCTGCACTAATGAAATCGAAAAAGAATTTATCGTAGAAATAAATTGTTCGAAGGTCTTGATAAATTGACTAATATGTTGAGAAAAATGTCTCGCCATATATTTTATCGTGGTAAAAATGAATCATGTTTTATTGGTTCCTCGGCGTTCGTGGGGTGCATGGCTAAAATACTTCGGCAAAAGCCAAAATTTGGTATAGAAATAAAAAAAAAACGACACGAAACCGCGTTTTACACTCGTCAAAATTCTCTGCGGACTCGTGCAATGCCACAACGTGATCCCTGGAATCACGATAATAATAATAAAACTAATCGATGGACGGGGACGACCCCTTTACATGAAGTGTGCTCAGCCCCCAGGGAAAATTGAGGACGGGGGATACTCGGTTCACAAACCCTGACTATGTGGGACTTTGGGGCATGGAGAAACGACGCAAAACGATACCTACTTGTCGCTTAAATTTCCCTGGCCAAAGCCTGAAAGACACCGTAGTGTCGGGTCCTCGGGTTACGCGGTTGACAACCTGAGACCAACGCCACGAAGCGAAAAGGTTCGTTGCTCCCGAAATACAATGTAACAAACTCGGAACTGACAGTCGAGTAAAATCAGATCAAGATATAGCGAATAGGAAAAGTTATTGGCAAAGATCTATAAATTGGTAGAGACCTTCATCTTGACCTACTATTGAACGGACTAAAAGCCCTGACCTCTAACTAGACGGCGCGATCCGTCATCTTGAATCAGAGGTTCTCGAATTCAGTTTTTTCATCATATCTCGACAATTATTGAACACATCGTCACGGAGGTTATTATGAGAAATGAAGTTTACTTAATTCTCTACAACAAAGGTTCAATACATTTTTCTCTTATCTTTGATAGTTTTGCTTAGTATGTAATTCTCACAATTAGGTAGTTATCTACCGATAAAGTGATTTTCACGGCATACTTTCACCCCTGTATTACACAAAAACTATTAAAGATATGAAAAAAATGTATTGAACCTTTATTGTAGAGAATTTAGTAAGCTTCATTTTTTATCCTGAACTTCTTGACGATGGGATCAATAGTTTTCGAGATATGATGAAAAAACTGAATTTGAGCTTCTTTGATTCAAGATGGTGGATCAAGCCGTCCAGTTAGAGGTCAAGACTTTGAGTCCGTTCAATGGTATGCTAAAATGAACGTCTCCACAAATTCATAGATCTTTACCAATTCGTTTGTCTATTTTTGCCAATTTGACTGGACTGTAAGTGTTGAAATGAAAATTCACCGCATTGATATACCTAAGTTTTTCGTATCGATAAAGTCAATCGGTCGAACTAATCGATTGCATGATTTGCGTCTTTAGGTAAAGTATAGATAACGGAGGTATATCGTATCTACGATCTTAATTTACGGTCTTACAGATAATCTCTGATGTAATAATTTTGTTTGTTTTTCAAGCCCGCGTTAAGAACTTTGGATTTCGATAAAATCCGGACTCCAGTCTGAGGTGTGGGATTCTTCGACAGACGATTAAATTTATTCAAGAGCACGAATTTTCTTCTTAAGGGTTGCACAGGAACAGAGCTCGAGCGATTTTTCAATTCCCTGCAAAAATTCCGCGGGGCCGCTTTCCGGACCGATTTTAATAATCCGTAAGCGGGATCCGCGCACGTACGTGGTACGTCCTACGCTTCGACCAATTTAAACCTTAAATATACCTCGAACAATTTCTGAATACAAAATCTTTTCATCCCTAATTATTGGTGCTCCTCTTTCGTCCTATTTCACCAATCTCGTCCGCTCTTCAACCCCCCCGGACGCATTCGACTTCCGTCCGTTTTACCCCTCCAAAACTCTTGGAAAATTAATCGACCGAATTAAACTCGATGCCAATTAAGACCGTGGGTATTAATTAAGCGTTGAGATTAATCGACTACATGCTATACGAATATCGCATTTGTTCCCGTCGAGGGATAACGACGAATTTGGAAAATTTTCCCATATTATTTCCGGACACGTCGAGGCTAACTACTCGTTATCACATTTGATAAAAACAAAAAACAAAGGAAACAAGTACCTAACCAAAAAAAAAGAAGGAAACGTCAGTTAGTTCGTATCAGTGAAATCTTACCACGTACGTAGTGAGTGTATGAAAGGCGTAGGATATCAAAGAATGTATGTGCAGCTCGTGGATGTAGATAAGTAGGTAGGAAACGTGTATATGACGTCATGACTATGGTTAAAAATTAAATGCAGCAGCCATCTTGCGATTAAGGACATCTGCCCACTCGGACAAAGTTGCAGAACTTAGATTGGCGAGGTGTAAAATGTTTTTAGAAAAAAATCGCCAACTACTCACCTGATTATGTGCTGATTCGTTGACTGAAGTAGAATGGTCGTGTACTTGGTGATCAACATTATTAGAGTTTCACTCTTCACGGGGAGGGTGGTTTTTCAATTTTTGTTTCTTTAGGACAAAAAGTCACGAAAAATCGAAGGGAAATAAAGATACGTGTATAAATTGACGTATCGCACTCGTATTTGTACTCGTCATACCTTCTTGACGCGTCGAAGGTGAATCACCGTGAGTGTAACTGGAGATGGTAAACGTATGGTAGCGTGGTAGTTTCGCATAAATCGCAGATCACATCTGCAGCGGGTCGAGGTAAAACTGAGAAAATAGCGAAGAGCGAGGCGGGTCTGAAATTCTCCGGTTTATATTTAGCGTTCATTTTTAGATATTTAAAAGAATCCCGACTCTCTCTCGCCCGCTAGAATCATCTTGTCATTTATATCTCACGCCTTATCTATTATCTCCACTTTTCAAGAGCATGTTATTCGTAAATTTTGTCCCGTGTGGAGAAAGTTATGACGGTATTAAATTTTTATCGTTAATTACTGCAACTTTAGGGGGGGTGATAAATTCACCGGAATTCTTGATCTCACTATCTCACGTGGAATTGTCAATGTTCAAATGACGCAATTGTAATTTATTATATATCCCCGGCTAGTTTCGTCACTTCGACATTGATGCAGCGTTCAACAAACTTCATGCACGTTAACACCTCACACCTGACCGCACTCTTTATCGTGAACGCTTATCTTTGTCACGTATCGTTGAAATTTCACTCTGTAGAATACTAAAGAGTTAAAAAATAAAAAATAAAACTGTTTCATCAGGAATTTTCGCTGCAATTATCGTGGTGAACGTCACAATGTCACTTTGATAAAGGTGAAAACAAACACCGAACCATATGCACCTGAAATGTTTATGGAAAAATGTCTATTATTAGATCTTGCGTTGTGTTTTTTATCTACCACCACAGTGAGTATCGTGTCGTCGATAGAATAGAATCGCGGCAGCATTCAACGATAATGAATGAAAATTGCGAAGCGGACGGAGCAATTAAGACAGTTTTTGATGAGATTGATCGGCAATTCCTGATTATTGGGTATAAACTCGCTGAAGAGACTTTCGATATCGGTATTTCTTGGAGATTCTCGTTAGCAAAGCTCGTTGACGGAATTGACCGAGGACTGGATACCCCGTACGATTGAAAAATCGCAGAAAAGTTGAAAAACTGGTTAACTAGAATTGACTGCAACGTTTCGATCTGATCGGTACGTATTTATAGATACCCACTACAAAACCCGAGACAAAGCAATTCGAATGTCTTGCTCGCTGAACGGTCGCGAATGAACTGGCTTCTTAAACATTATAATACCACAGGCTAAAAGAGACTCTAGACGCACCAACGCGTCTTATACTCTGTCTTATATATTTTGCGATACTGTATGGCTCTCTCGGACCTCTTGAAAAATACTGCAGCAATAAAGTTACGCGAGTTCCGAGTTATCACATACCGAAAAAAAAACAATAGCTTCCACTAATCCAAACATCTCAATTACTCAAACGTTAACATCTTTAGTTTTGACTGGAGTAAAAAATCACAGCTTTTTTCAACAAAAATTTTCTGTTTATTATAATTAGCACGAACTACGTCGCGAATATATGATCCCCAGCCCGTGAACAACTCGACGTTCATGAGATGTTTATTAAAGTATGAGAATGTGATGATTATTTTTGGATTGAAAATTATTATTTATCGAGTGGGATGAAAATAAGTCTCTGTATAAAATTTTCAGTAGATATTATCATGAATTTACAGACGTGTACAGACGATGAAAATTACACGGTTTATACGTTACAAAACGAGGATTAAATACAAATTGTTTCCTGTATCGATATAGGTGCGGGTAATCGCACCTCACCGATCATCACGCGGGTTCAGAAAATATTCTCACCTCAGAACTTGGCCTAATACGTGCATGTACACGTCTAGAAATTTTGTGTACCTTATGCCGTGTGTAAAAAAGTCTACCTACGCCTGTCCTCGGGATTCTATATCACGTTTAAAAATAAACTAAAAATCTAACACTCACGACGAAAGTGAAATACCTTTTTCAATTAATAACTCGCCTATATACGTATAAATTTATCGATATCGTGTAGGCGTAGAATGACAACCCACGTAGTAGTTAGGATAATATCGGTATGCATAGGAAACTTCAAACTTATCCGCTTTTCGTGAGATCAAAAATGTATACCAAGTGGTTACACCTGGTGCTTCCAAGAACCCAGAGAGTTTCGGGTGTTCCGAATAACCCCTCCCTCGAGAGTAGCAGTCGTTTATTACGTTCTCAGCTTTATTCAACTTTGAATAAACGAAGAACCGTCATTTTTACAGCGAAAACAGAAGAGTAGGTATTCCGACATAGAAAAGGTCTAAAAAAAATTCCTCGGAGTGACGTCTAGCCTTCCGTCAAAGTAACGATGTTGTAATTCAACGCAGGATACATAATTTGAGGTAATAGTCTGGTTCGATTAACTGCGGGTACGGTGAGTCTGAGAGCAGGAGGAGAATGTTAAACGTATGAGACAAAAACGTAACTGGCGAACACAGAAAATGTACCTATTTTCATGTGGATTACAAACTCTCTATCCGAAACCGATAACCTAGCGTTCTGCAGTTCTCGGGTGTCTGTTTAATAACGAGGTAATAATTTATTGCGACTATACAATTTCAGGTAATAGTGCAGCGCTTCGGTTATAGGTAGAAAGTTGATTGGGACTGGGTGCAGGGGTATAGAAGTGAAAGAAAAAATAGCATCGCGGAGACTCAGAGCCGACTATGAACGTAACGATAGATAAGAAATATGCACACTGCTGCAGTTTCTCTTCGCACGCGAATCTGCGGACATATAATGAGTCGATTCGATGAAACAAAAGGAAAAGAAGAAAAAAAAAACACGACACTTTATGACGTACTGTAATAATCGTTTCGAGGATCAAATTACCCGGATAATATGACAATGCCTTCAGACACTCTATCCTTTCGAGACAACCTGTTAAATCTCCCTTTGAAATTGCCGGGTCATAAGTCATCCTTGAGGGCATACCTACACAATTTCCTTCAACGTCACGACGAGAAGATACGGATATCGTGATTTACTCATGGTGTATAAAAAATACCATTCCTCATCATTTTTCAAATCAACGGTTTAGTTCATTAGATTCGTGAAGCTTTTTGCATATAAAGACAATTGGCGAATCAAGTTCCCGTTGCACGTAGGGTCTATGAAAATTGTTGCAGGTTGGTTCCAAGATATACGAGTGTCTGGATGCGCCTTAGCCGCTTCGTCGACGATCAGAGAAGGCCTGGAGTCGAGTCGTGGAGCGAGAGAGAGTGAAGGTCAACTTGACTGGTCAATGGCTTTCAGAAATAGCCAACCGCCACGACTGTGCGTTCTTTGTTCACTAATTACTGCAGTAGAAGCTATTAAGCGGTTTGCCGATACCGAAGAGTTGAACGCGATTACTTGCTTCCGGAAGCTCTAGAAGAAGAAAAAAAAAACAGATTACCGCACTTCGTCCAATGTGAAAAAGTTTTTGCCATTCCCTTTTTCCTTCTTCTACGCTGATCCATTTGCACTTTCATTTGTATAGATCAAGAGAGAAGAAAAAACTAAGGTATACTGCACTCGCGTATCATTATGCAGAGATATTTGCATAAGATTAAGAGAACCATTGAACGGTGTTCGAAGTGACTCGACTGCTGAAAGGTAAAATAAATAAAACCTCGAACCCGAACCATACGAGACGTACCTACGGGGCTTCTTCTCTCGTCACTCTCGAACCAGTGTAGCATAGAATGCGAGGAATAGATGAAATTGAATACCTCCAAGTGCTCGTGAGCAAATGGATGGGTCTGGCATTCAGAAGAGTGTGGAGAAAAAAAAAGTATCGCGGAGTTTGTTCGCGTTTCATTTTATGATGCCAGGTAAATCATATCTCAAGTCCTTCGTAATCCACATTCTTAGATATTCTCGCTTATTTTGTCTCTCGGATATAAATTTGTCACAACTGTAAAGTTCCCACACGTATAAAAAGGTGAAAGCGAAACAGGAAAAAGAGGAAAACATTTTCGTTTTGCTTCCCTCGCGCAAATTTTCTCGAGGTTGATGCTTTCCGATAATGTACAGACCTAATGCAATATTAGCGATTATAAAAATACCGACTAAAAATTCTAGTAAAAAATTCCTCAGTCAGTCACCAGAATCGTCAACAGTCTGGATATAGAATCGTAGATACTAGAGGAGTTAAAATTAGGCACAATAAACGTTGAAGCATCACGGCAACAAAAACTGTTTAACCGACAGAGCATGGAGCATCGAACGGAAGTTTCTCACTCCCAGGAAATCCTAGAAACTCTCATTTCACAAAACATAACAAATCTAACCACTTAAGCCCGGCGCAATGTGCACCTGCCACACAGAAATCGAAGCTCACATCAGACATCGGACGATAAATTCAACCCTCAAAGGGTTCGACGTACGGCACTTGGTATACCGTTTCTTGATTCCCTTTTCGCGGAAAAACACCTCCCGCAATCTTTGATTTTTCGCTCCATAAGGCGGCAACAATGAGATATCCCGGACCCCGCGAAGGCGACCAGGATCAAATCGCTTCTCTACTTCTGTTGAATGTCACCTCGTGTCCGTCGAGGGAGTCGAGTAGACCCCTTTTAATGTACAGTACAGTGCGTTTAGCAGTTTTAACCATGGCCCGAGGCCATCTCCGGCTCGGCGACGTACGTGGGGTGTCCCTAAGCCTTTTAAGGGCCGCGCGCGGCGGTGGCAGTGTCGCCCTCGTGCCTATTGTCACCGGCAACAATGCCGCCACTTCATATTTCGAGTGAAAAAAAGAAGGAGAATACGAAAAAAAAAAAAAAATCGGGAGCCATAGGAAGAAAAAAATGTGAAAAATGCAGGAAACGAGGGCCTCTTTTTTTTCTTCATTGAAAACAGAAAATCGATTCTCCTTCAATTTTACAGCTTTTGTGAAACGGAATTTGATCCCAAATTACAGTTCGGAGCGCAAAATGTTGTTACCTGATCAAAGGGCTCCTGGGGTCCAGGTTGATAGTCTTCTGTCTTGCATCGATAAACTGCACGATAACGTTGCAAAATACGAGCATAGCTCGATTATTTGCTCTATTAAACCGTAACTGATGACTGGATTTTGTTTTTTCAGTTCGTTAAATATTCACCGAGTCGTCATGATAGACAATGTTTCGGGTACAGTGCACTCCTCTAAGTGCACCCTAGGTACCTACCACCGGTCTAACATTAGACAATAACCGAAATAGACCATAAGTTGCAAATCAAACAGTCAGACGCAAGCGCGCTCTAGCTCTCTGTCGATTGGACATCTGCCAAAACGTTCGAATAAAACTAGACGAAAACCATCGTCTTCCCGCTGGACGCGACCGATCCTTTGATGCGATTCACTGACCGATGCAGTTCGCAAAACTGCACAATGTAGGCTCGTCGTTCTTTACCCGATAATTAGAGACACGCGTGTTCATATGGTTATGATAATAACCGAAAAGTTCGGTGCGCGTTTGGCAGAAGATAAAAGCGATTGGGAGTTGGTGAAATTTTGTGAATGCCCTCGGGCGCACTCGAGTCCTGCAACCCCGGTTGCTGGTATGCCCGCGATTCCGCATGACTGACTTTTCATTTAACTCAATATTCAATTTTGATTTATGGAACGCACTTGTCGGGCTTCCGCACCCGGAAACTTCCTTCCTGATATCTCTGTTGGAATTTTCAAAGTTTATAGAGGGTTGTTACCCAGAGGTACGTGAAACGCTTACGTTTCGTACAAGGTTTATTACGATCTTCGAAAGTAATAACCTCGAGTTTGCATCAAACTCAATCAAATCACGAGCATTATTCATTTTTTTATCTTCCATAAACTTCTGTACTCGATGTAAAAAAAAATGAAGCACAATGTCGTCTGCTGAAAGATGAACACGTCCTAAATCGACGTATGAAGTATCGGATTGACACGCACGTCACTCAACTCGGTTTTCTCGGTGAATTTTCTATCTATTTTTCAATGAATAATTTTGTCAACTACCATTTTTTTCTTCTTCTTCTATTTTTTTATCGTATAGGATAAAGGATAGCAATGAACACCAGAAGCCAGAGTGTCGATCGATCTTCGGAGATTGGAGTTTAAGTATATTCTGAAAATATCAGATTTCATCCTTATCCGATACGCGTAGTGGAATTTTATTCTCCTCTTTCTCCCCAGCGTATCTGAAGGATTTGATTTTTTTTCGAGAGAGAGGTACAACGCAGATATTCTCCAGAGTCTCCAGCGGGAAGGGAGCGAAACGTGCGTCGCTGGAAGCTTTTAATATATTCGACGAAAGGTCTTACGAGCGCGAAATTTAATTCATGGAAAGGAATGAAATTTGCGAAACCCTTGGTCCACCACCGAAGGGAGGCATCGAAAGGATCTAACGAACCAAAGAATTAGGGGTAGAGTATAGGTACAAAATTCAAGATGTCCTCAAACTTGACGAGATGAGTTCTTAAAACTTGTACGAATATAGCTGCATGTGATAGCTGAGAATGAGAAGAAGAAGAAAAAAAAAATGTAACGTCACAGAAACCACTTTCGATATTGACAAATACCTCAATTTATATCGAACCTTTTTACCAGAGTAAAAAATCCGTCAACTTCTCCTAAGCTAGGGGGGCGCAGCCGGAATAAACGCGTTACGTTTTTTACGGTTGACAATTTTTTTTTCTTACTCCCGAAACGAAATTTTTATCTATCGTTCGTGTATGGGAGAGGAGAGAGAGCAGGTGTTTCTTCGGGCACGGTGATTTCGGTATAAATTACAATTACAAATTAGATTAGGTCGAAGCGTCCCTATACTCTAGCAAACCCAGAGCTAGAGTGCCTCTGGGGGCAGAACAGAACACGAGCCTCCCTCCGTTTTCGCGCACATACTCGGAAATATAGGTAACCCTGGTATACATACACGGGGATACCTACTATGCGCAAGTATCTCTACGATCGTCTAGCTGCTGACCAACGGCCAATTTCTAGGGGAGAGTCGCAATTTACCAAGTAGCTAGATACTTGGCTAGACATGCGTGCCCACTAGAAACTATGACGTCGTGAATTTAACCCATGGATCCACGGTCTTATGTAACTCCAAATTTATGAAAATTGAAAATTACATGGTGGCCACATTTTTTCGGGCAAAAAATTCCCTGACTTTTCCCTGATTGGTTGATCAATTTTCCCTGACCGAAATTCTAATATTGTCTTAATTAGTGCTACATCTAATTCTTGATTTCATTTAGATGCAAATTGATTAGGAAATCCAACAATGTTGGGAAAAATCATATGAAATTTTTTTATTTTCTTGCCAAATTATTTACGAGACGTTAGCAATTTCTTTTAATTTTTTCCCTGACCAAGTTTGAAATTCCCCTGACCGTGGCCACCATGAAAAATTACTTCATGATTTCTTGAACAAATCAAGGGGACTGGAACAGAAAATTCTGTAAAAAAAGATGTAGATCACATTATAACCACAGCTTCTACAGTAGGTATAAGAAGAAGATAATATATTTCATTTTGTTCAGAAAAATACTTACTAATTTTGAGAATTTTTTCTTTTTTGACAGAGTTATCTGCGAATAAGTGAGAACAAAAATTTCTCGAAATTTGGATAATTGATGATAACTTCAAACCCCTACATTGATATGATGAGGATTATAAGTTTTCTGAAGAGATATCAACTCCTAGCCAACTCGAATCGGACTAGTGACGAACTTGAGAATTTTTTTATGCGTGTAAACGCTGTGGTTAACTTTTTTTTTCTATTGGTTCTAGACATGTACATTTTTTCGAGAAACTAAGGGTTTTACAAAGTGTATATATAGAGAACGTATAGTGAAGGAAATTGTATGAAATAAGTACGAGTGAGTATAGTCAAAGTTTTCTACGGTATAAAAAGAATCTTATTCCGGATTTCACGTCGTCTGAACCCAGACCTTGCATAATTTACAGAAATCGATTGAGTTGTACTCACTCGTTGAGACCCTGAGACCGTTCTGTTTCAATTTGTCGAATCACAGAGACCGTCTTAAATATTTACCGGGTTATATTGGGGTAAAACGAGGGTTCCGGATTCGTATCCGACAAACGTTGCAGCTTTTGCAGGTTTTTCGGGCTAAAGAAGACACTCGGAGGCCAAGAGACGATAAATTCGTGGATGGATCTACGCGACTATTCGTGCAGAGAAAAAAAAGGGACCGAGTCGTGACTCTTACCCCGAGGTGTACCTCAAGTAGGGAAAATCAGAGGCTCGTGGATCTGGAAGTAAGAATAAATCCGGAAAACGGAGAACGACGGAAGAATTTCGGAGAAATGATTAACCTCGGTTCTAATTATCTCTTAAGTGGAATCTGTACAATCAATTCGAGGAAGAGATGAGAGTGTCTGAGCTCGAAATTAACCGCAGAATTGTAAACCCCGAAGTTTGTTATCCCCTTATAATATTTTGTATAGATAAAAAGCACAGAGTAGGGAACGAAGTGTAGTTACGTTGGTGGTTAAATTACGGCAAAGATTTATCTCGATGGTTTTCGATCTGAGTTTGAGCGTTACGGGTTCGAAACACGCACGAGAACTGTAGTCTGAATAAAGTAAATTAAAAAAGAACTTCCATTCAACTATAGAAAAATAAAAAAAAAATAAAGTGCATGATCGCGTGCCAGAGCGGCGTAGGTCGCCTCGTTTTTTTCCCCCCAGTATTTTAACGGGCTTAGGGAAAATTGAGATTGCATCCTAAAACAGAGTTATTTCCGTCACTCGTTTTTCTATTCTGTGAAAGATCGAATGGCGTTAAAAGTTGAGTGGCTTTGTCACGCGTGACCACATCTTTCTAGATAGACATTTTTCTATTTCGAAAACTCGAGACCGTACGGAACTTACGACGAGCTATTCGTGATTCATTTCGATCCAACCGCGTCTCGCGGTAAATCATCCTCGCGTAGATACCAGGCTTATCTTTGAATTATGATATTAATAACTGACAGTGATGTTATAATTAATTCGCTCAAACTCAAGAGACGGTATTAATTAATTGACCATTCGTCGAGAGTTACATAGCTTTTGGATTTACGCGCCTCTAGAGATTATTGTCACCGTTATATACCTACACGCAGATCTGACACTGACGAGTAAGTCACTGTGTTATTCAACCGGGATACAATTACGTTTCGCACAGTGCCCGTACGAGGGTGTATGTCACAGAAATGAGAGAACTAGTTCAAAAGACGGCAAAGAGGACAATTCTAATTATGGTGAACAAACGAATAATAATTTTCGTTCAGATCCGTATATAAAAAAAAAACTCTTAACTCGTTGTGTCAATATCTCGTGAAATATTGAGAAATGAATGAAATAATGAGAAATAAATGAAAAATTAATGAAGTAATAAGAAATAACTGAGAAAAAAATGAAATAATGGGAAAAAATGTATTCGAAAAAAAAAATATTTGAAATAAATGAAATAATTTGAATTATTTCACTAAAAAGAATAACGTGTCAGTCAAATCTTGAGTTATTTCCCCTTTGGCGAGTACGAGAAGTTCGCGCATGCGCAGATCGTGAATGCTCCACTTTTCGCACTGAGCTTTCATCGCGCATGCGCACTTCTAAATGACTCCACGAAGGGGTCACTAGGTCAGCGATCATGCATGACGGTCAGAATCCGAAAAAATACTGTTCCATCATCAATATATCGCGGAATTATTTTTTTGTCTCACAAGTACTGTTATATATTTTGACTGTATCGACTAGAAAAAAGCTAGCCAAGCATGCCCCAAAAATTCTTATTTTATAGACCCGTTTCCATTAATTTGAAGATCTCTGACCCCGTGGCGCCTCTAGCGGGAAAAATTGACGAGGCAGATACACACACATTTGCACAGTGGCGCACAAGTAGGTAACCTTCCCACAGCAGTTATGAATAATAGTGTGTGCGTGAGTGACAAGTGGGGAAAGTAGGTGACATTCGACGAATGTGAAGCTGGCAGTACAGTACTCGCCTTGGCTCGTGCCGCAAACTTCACACTTGTCGGATATCACCCATTTTTCTGCATTTGCCATAGGATCTTTTGTTCCTTTTCATTGTGGGAGGGGGGGGATACGTCTAGGAAATTTGTGAATTCCAAGGCATGAGTAGACGCGCGGGGTTGGTAATTATTATTCTACAATCCATTCGTCACAAGGAATTCTCGACTTCTGACGTCATTGTACGATTTATAAAGCAGAGACCGGAGGGTTCTGTCGTTGACACCCCAAAGCCTACCCTACCCCTCATCCAGAGAAACGAAGACTTCATCTCGGTCGACCATCGAGCCGCACCACCCACCATCGTCCTCGGGATAGACGACCCCAAAGGGACTCTTGAGAATTACGAAATCTATTATTGCCGGAATTAGCACTGCCGCTAGGCACGTATTTGATGGTAGGTCTCTTTGTCTGTATGTGGTTAACGATATAACATCTCTGAGTTTCCCTGCGCGGTTACCAAAGAAATTTCATACCAAACCCGCACGAGTATTCGCGGTATCTCTCCAACGTACATTAATTTCACGTTAGAAGAACCAACCACCCGGTGGACGATCGTCATCGCTTCCACTAATCCCCACGATTCCGAAGATCGTCATAGGAAAAAACGTGGAAACTGGAGTCTGTTCTGTTTCCACCTTTCCTATCTCGTTTCTTTCTCTTATTTTTTCGCTACGCGAATCGAAATTGGACGAATGAAACGTCAAACTTTTATTCACGTAGAGATATGTGATGTTATAATTGCTTTTTTCTTCCCTATCATTTTATTTCTTTTTAATCCTTCGACCGTGGGTATTGGAATTGGTTCGGCGGTTTGAACATTTTCGTCAAATGTCACGTACACGGTACATACGGTTCTGACGTATACAATTACCGTTTTAATACGGACACGCGAATGTTCTCTACACTTGACAATATCCGGTTAGCTCTATTCTTGTTTCTC
This sequence comes from Euura saliciscinereae, assembly GCA_018420115.1. Lineage (NCBI taxonomy): Eukaryota > Metazoa > Arthropoda > Insecta > Hymenoptera > Tenthredinidae > Euura > Euura saliciscinereae. The sequence goes on along the minus strand of JAFFZH010015126.1, from coordinate 22,678 downwards.
TTCATACTCGAACTCGGGGGTCGAGTGGCTCTCGGAGGTATCCACCTATACACTAGAAGGGCAAACATTAGATTCGCGTTAGGCGATCTCGAGAGTCGGAAAAATCCCCTGCGAGAGAACCAACCTCCGAAGAATTGATCCCTAGAAGCGGGCAGAAATGAGAGCGAGGAGAAAAAAATAACGCTGTGAACGATTTCGGTTTTTGTGCTGCTTCAATTTTCACGATAAACATCGGGGATGTGTATACGGAGATCGTAAGAGAAACAATATTCCTTGAGGTTTGACGAATTCATGAATCTATACATATCGTATGAATGCATCGATTTGGTATCGAGATAGAAAAAAATCGACGAGTTTCTTACAAAGCTTGCAAAGTCGGACACGTAAGTCAATCGGTATGTCGCATAGTATTTAAGAACAAAGAGTGATAAAAACGTCTCGAGGTATTCGGTCGTCTTTTATTTGCCGACGATTGTTTGCCGATGATGAGAATTTTTAGAGAGTGTAAAAACTACGTTGACTCGAAGACTTTTTTCAGAGGTTTTTTCATAATTCTTGAAAACTTGTCATTATTCCTCCCCGATGACCCGGAAACGGGATAGTAGCGAGAGCTCGAAAGAGGATAGAATGAATAGCCATAATTTCACGAAAGGGGCGTCAAGTGAACTTTTTTAGAAAGATTACAGACTGATAATAATTCAACCACCACCAGGGTGGAATTTCATTTCAATTCCAAGTTCCTCCGCTCTGCCCCATCGCTCGGAGTGTTATAGGGGGGTTGTAAGTGACAGTGGTGGTGCGGGCGTAAAATCCAACGAATATCCCCCGAGCTCCTTCCGTTCTAGCGATAGTCTCAAAAATCCGAAGGAGGTCTGGAACCACGAAAGGCGTTCCGGGGATCGTGATTTATCCCAAAGGAAGTATCCCTGATTTTTATCAACCCTCTAATCAGTGCTCCTGTTTGTATAATTTCTTTTTTTTTTCATCTTTCTCACTCGTTGACGTTGCCTGAAGGCAATTTTACGCGATTCATTCGACGTTTACATTTCTTCGCCTCGTTATGTGTTTCGATTTTTTTTAACTTAGAAAGACTTTTTTCAGCCAATACGATTCAAAAACACAACAGATACAGAATGAAAATCAGAAAAACAGGATCGGATTTGTGAAATGGAAAGTCAAGGGTGTTTCTCGCCCGAACCCTCCGGTACTGTTTGGCAGATGCGTATGGAAAAAAATGTAAATTCCTTTCCGTCGAGTGGCGAGAGACGTTGCGTCATACATACGCAAACGCATAGATCACCGTAGTGTGAATCTCTTCCTATATTAAAAATTTTATTCGCACCGGTATAAAGCCGAAAAATGTTAGGGGTACCACCATGCCACGGAACAGCATCAGTTCTCATTTATTTCAAGAAAAATATGTAGGTATACGTACATAAAAATGCTTAATCAAGGCCCATGACTGGGAAGCCTGTATCTTTCAAACGGTCAATTTTAAGCGGAAAACAGTTCAATCCTTTTTTGTAGAAAATTTAAAGAGCCTCAAAATTGGTTCAGATCATTTTTGAGCTAGGAGCAACTGGAAGTGAGATAAACACAAAAAAGAATGAAAATAATTGTAAATTATAGTATAAAAATGCCCACGAAAGTACACATAGAAATTTCTGTAAATTGAACAGATTCCACTAATGTCGAAATTGTACTGGATGAACCTGTTAATTATTCCTACATTCATGATGAACAGGAAAAGCAATGTCAATTACACAAAAATTACATGTTGAATTTCAGACAGTCTCGGTAATTTTTATAACAGATATCTGTGTCATTTAATCATTCAGCAAATGTTATCAAAATTTAACATGTTATGTATGCAATTTAGAATTAAAAATTCTATGTTCTCTCAAAACGACACTCCGTCCTTGTTATTTTTGACAGTAAAACCAGTCACATCAGTCACACAGATTGCTTTCAACTCGAAAAATCTCCGGTTTCTCAGGTTCAATCCTATGTGTATTTTTGATCGACATGAAATTCCTTCGTTTCTTCACCGTCTCGGTCTGTGACTCCGTTTCGACGATAATTTCCTGGGAGAAACAAAGGGCGAAAAGAAACCCTGCGTGGTGGACCCACACGTGAAAGTACTCAAAGCATGTACGTGTTTGGGCTAAAGAGAGAGAGAAAGAGAGAGGGGAGCCAAATGTACAAAGTTTTGTTACACGCGTGTATAACATATCTCTATACATTATTTACATACGAGCTTTTACCCACAACGACGTTAAATGGCACGTATACGCGGTCGAACGGACGACGCAATATTACATACGCTTACGTATATCGTTCGCGTATCACGACTCCGAGGGAGGTAGGCGGGGGATTTAAACCAGCGACCTAAAATACGTGTGAAATTAGCATTCACAGACGCAAATGACCCAATTGAAAACATGTGCTTGATATTAAGTGCATAAAATTATGCATAATCGCTTAAACCCGACAGCTGTTGGCCATTTCGTTGAACCTAATAGACCCATTCGACATTAACATAATGTATTCTGTTTTATAAAAAATATAACAATTTTTTCGTTGGAAATATCAGCCGAAATTATTCACGGCGCGTAATAAGGCGATCAATTAGAACGAGGATCCGAAAAGAGCGTGTTTTGCCGCTAGGTGCGCCACTGACGGAAAAAATCGACGCGTCGCGGCCGATCCTCATTTTAGTGATGGAAATGATGAATTTTGAAAATGATTGTTCTCGATATAATTATAGATAGTTTGGCCCTGGATGTTCCAGCTTTGCGCCGATAGAGTCAAAGGGAAGCCCATTCCCGTTCCGATTCCCCATTGAATTTCAATGTCCATTGAGTAAAATGTCGTCTATCTTCGCTTTTGAATACACCACTGTTTCCCCAGGCATTGTCAAATGGGGAGGAGAGAAACTCGGTGCGTATGTTGAACAATCCGGATCCGGATGGGATTCACGGACAGCAGTGGTCGGGGGTTTATTGTCAGCGAACCCGATTGTTTCTCATTATTAAACCTTGCCGGGTATTAGTTACCGTCAAAAACTCAGTTATCAAAACCTTTGGCAAGAAAACTTGAACCTGCACGTTTATAACAAAGTTTTATCAACCAGGCCACTGTACACCTACAAAATCCCGAACCAGAACCCCAAGACGTTAAATCTTAAGGGTTTATAAGATATAGATATATTCTAGTGTATATTACGTGCGTTATTATACATTAGGGGTATCCTATAACGGGTGAACCATTTCAAAAGATTATAGAAATTATGATTCCCCGTTTCGAAATAATCAACCTAGAATAACCGATCGAATGGGTAATTTTTCACGATAAGCAAAGACGACAGAAAAAAAAGATTCCTATCGCCGAATTAGCAATGATAAAAATGACGGTATCTACATTATATAGCGTTTCGTCGTATTTTGCAATTTAGAAGCAATTTTTGTTCGACATATATGAGCCACCCGGTAAGGTTCGGGTCGTTCCATATAACATAAGGATATTGTACGCAAAGACCTCCATAGATCACGCGGTCTTACGATATGTAAATTATCCGTTACTATCTGCTCCCATAACAGCTAGCGCGTAGATCTTGTACGATGAGGACAAGCCGCAGGGAAAATTTTGCCGATAAATAACACGAATTAACGATTCAAACGACGCGACTTTATATTAGTTGAGGGTATTTTGAGTGGCGTCGTTAATCAGCCCACGTGCACGAAAAATTCAATATCACTTCCGGTCTGGACAGAGTTCGAAGCGACCCGAAACTCTTTTGTTCATATTTCGACTAGAGAAGTGAGATTTCTGAATTTCGTTGACTCTACGAATTCCGAATGATTTGGAATGGAATATATATATATATACATAGTATAGCGTTAGGGGACAACCCAGCTGTCGATATCGAATTTCTTTGGTAGTGAGATTTGATCAAAGAAACCTTTGACGAATGTTTTCTGGTTTCACCCTAGACCGTGGGGACGATGGGCGTCTGCGTGGGCGGTTTTTGTGCCACTGAGGAAGGAAGTTGACAACGAGTAAAGCCTCCAGGATGCATAAGTTATATCGAAAGAGGTTTCGGGTACCCCAGTCTGATGATATTTTGCCTCCCATAACAATTACCTATTCTATGGTGTGCCGAAAACCCCGTAGACCGAGTCCGCGCTATGTTATTAAATTATAACCAACGCCCGGATAATAATTCACCATTATAACATCGAACCCATTATTTGTACCGGCAGGTTTTCGCCAAAATACACCTGGCACTCGACGGGCCGAAGCGTACCGGCACACGCACGCATCCATGAGAATAAATAACCGTAAATAACATATTTGTTAAAACTCACCGAGTGTAGGGATCAGGTGTGGTGCACAGTTCGCTCAGCATGCAGTCCAAATCGGACGCTAGGGAATTTAGCAGCTAGAAATAAAAGTAAGAAGACACATTTTCAAAGCTTGTACCATATGCATTATAGACCGAATGAAATTTACAAATCCTGGTGATTGAAATACAACGATAGATATTTATGTGGCATCAGTTACTTTCTGCGCGCGCCCCATACAATATTTTTACGGAAAAGGTATTAATAGTCACTTTGACGCCAGTTGAGTTCCGCACGACCTGCGTATAGGAGCTGCTGTGAAAGGTAGTGGAGAGGGGGTAACCTGCGGTATAAAGTCTTTATTTCGCAACTTTGACATGCGCACTTCGAACTGCGCATCAAAGTTACGAAATAAAGACTTTACACCGCAACTTTGAACTTAGCGGTATAAAGTGCCACTTGCCGGAACGAAAACAGGCGTCAAAAAGTGACTTTTTAATGCCTGTGCCGTAAAAACATTTTTTACATTGTATAGACAAAGAATTGTGCGAAATAGGAGAATCGCTAAATTCACTGGAGACTGTGAACCGTAACTATATGCTAGAGTGAAAATAAAGTAAGAAACGGAGCAGCTCTTTAGAGAATCCCCTCCGAGAGACAACGGCAAAGGGTCTACTCTAAAACAAATATGTAGTAGGAATACGCTAGCAAACACTGCCCGGATGTTATTTACCCGTATCTCTTCCATACAGTGCATGCGTCGCACTTGAATATCTGGCTATATTCGCCCTTGTCGACATTCATCTGAGTCGCGTAGGCGCATATCAACTTTCAAGGATCTATATATTTGATCGTAAAGAGGACGTTAAGTTTTTTTATTTATTTCATCATTTATTACCATTATGTCAAATACAGAAATAGATTTTTTTGTTCTACTGTCTAGTCTCGCAAATTTTATACCCCGACTGAGTAACTTGTGTTCAGTATTCCGATTACTCTCTGCGTTAAGGGTTAGATTTGTTCGATGACGTTTCGTATTCACGAAGAAAGTTATAGCCATCGATTGTGTTACTAGAGATTCGTTGTTGACTAAAGTGCGAAAAAATCGACACGTCGATTAGCCAATTTCCTATCCATTCAGTATCTTCAAAGAATTGTCGGTAATTTATCTTCTTCGGGGTATCTAGTGTCAATTGCATATCAAATTCCAGTAAAAATGTTTTTTTTTTTTTTTTTTCAGGAACTCTGAAACTCAACTTATATCCAAGGAACACACTTTTCAAATACAAATTTATAATTGCCAATTTTTTCTTTCGATTCGATTTCCGTCCAATCCCAAATAAACGTTCTTCTTTCTCTGTCTCGTGAAGCTGATTGTTTGTTAAAATTGGTAAAATCGATATTTTTAACCGAAAGCAGGCTCAAATTTTAATTATAAAGACATCTTCATGTTGCATATCCAGGAATCGAACTGAGACAAATTTGAGCCGAAAACCGCTTCACTTTAATTGAAATTGACAATTTTCTCGAATCTATGATCAATTACGTATCGTGAAAATTCCAAGTCGAAGAACTTCAAGGAAGATTCGGAATTCAGAGGTTTTTCGAAATTCGATTCGAGCCCGAATTTTCTGATATTTCCCGGATTTCTAGACGCCCTGAGTAACGAGATTTGCAATTTTTGAATATTTACGATAAAATGAATTTGAATTTCACACGAATACCTCCTCGAGGTACCTCAGTATCTCAAAGAAACTGGGTATAGGTATAAGGGAAAAAGCCGAGCTCAGCAGCATCTTCAAGATTCTTATTACAAACTTTTACCACGACTATGTCAATTTTCCAAGCGAGTAAAAAATTTCGCTAAAGAGGGTATAGGTATATACCGAGATGTAGAATCCATTGAAACACCGGGTGTGTACATATTTGCGTAACGTCACCAGTTTGAATACGTAAAATTAGAGAGTTCGACCCTACAGCAGACGTCGACAGAGTCAATATTGAATATACCCCAAGAAGATATCTGATAAGGGTTCATTCCTAATATCCCCGTATGAAATAAAACACGGGGACGTAAGTTTATCCTAGCTCGTATACGAAATCGCGGTCTTTCAAAATTCAGGCACGGACCCTTGCCTAAAATAAACACATCATAACTGCCGTATAGAATAATCAGTGAATCTCTGCAAACTCATGTTTCGCATCAATTCGTAAAAAAAAAATCTTAACTACATATTTTCAACAAATTTCTCAATAATTTCTATGCTTGTCAATCGATCGAGGAAATCTGAATGAGTTCTGAAGAGAAAGATAGAATATAAACTTCACACCAACGCGTCTATCCAGTGACAAGAACTAATTTTTGTTCCTGGCGTCGATGATCGCGTAGTTATTCCGAGCGCGTGGATGAGTACAACGTCAAGTCCTCACGGATGAACTATGCGCGGTAACGATGTTGAAAGGATCTGGAGCGAACGCGGAACACCGTGAAAGAAACAAAAAAAAAACAGAAACACGACATCGCCCACTGTTTTTATTAGTTATTATCAGTATTAGAATCAGTATTACAGCCTCTGACGAGTTTTCAACAATTTTCATCAATTTTTCTCTGAATCGTATCACGAAAATATGTAGATATTATATATTTTGTATAAAAAACTAGACTATATAGAGCATAGTGTGCCACGCCGTGTGTTCCTTGGCGTGAGTCATGTGGACAGTGAACCATAAAGCCCTAACCGAAACGGTTGGTCGACCACGGTTGTTGGTGATACGTAATAAATATACAAAATCAACCAATCAGACAAGTTTCCGTCCATCTTATCTCTTGTTTATAATTAACAATTACTAATTAACGTATAGGATAGGATATTCAGAGACGAGAAATTGATTAAATGGAATGGAATTAGATAATCTTCTGTGTTTGTAAAAAAATTTTAACACGTACTCCGTAAGACATGGTGCCGAATGTTTGAACCTGTTTAATTCGCTCAGATCCCTCGGCATTTCAACACTAAACTTTATTAACACACTTCACTTGCGGGTTGGTTTTAAAGAAGAGAGAGAACTAGCCCACTTGAGTATTAACGCACGCAGAGCTAACGGCGAGTGGTAGTAGCTACACTTGAATTAAAATGGTTCACTGAAACTCATTCTCTGAATTAAACAGATTAGGTCCAATAAACTGTTGGTTAGTCGTTCGTGTGTACTGCTTAACCAGTAGTGGTTTTATACACTCCGATGCTGCTGAGGCTGCAGCCGTTCAAATACTACACGCAACCCTGAAGTTAAGGCAGGACTGAGTGACTCGTTCACTCCTACCTCTTTATTTCTATGTTATTCATACACTAATCCCGAGTCGATGATTATTAAAACGCATTTAATCGTAAGATCTTCATCACGATGCTACCTTCGAGGTCTGACGTTAAAAATTGGATCAACGAACATGAATAAATATAGCAAATATTTATTGTTCTTATTTGATTATTGATTATATTTTAACGATTAAATAATGAAATTTGAATTTTAGGCTGTAATTATAAAAGCGACCGGCTGCTTTTATGGAGACCCTATACTATAAAGTTTCCAACGTCCGGTTAGCGACGACATGTGGCTCCCACAAAAGACAGTTCTATACTGACCAAACTATCAACGATAAAACGACGTAGAAACTTTTACGCAATAAATTGTATCTCTCCCTGCCTACGGTGTGATACATTTATTATTGCACTTTAATCGAAATCTTGAGCTCTCTTATTTATTATTCTTTGTTCTTCTTCTTCTTCTTCTTTCGACACTTTTGCCAAGAGATAAAACAGTTTTATTTGTATCGACTAAATTATCCGAAAAAGCTAGTCTTTTTCGTTTTTTTTTTTCTATTCGAATTGATCGATTACTCGCAGGCCACACTGTGTTAAAAGTGCAACGCAGCTGTTCAACCCGACAACGCGAAGATTAAATAAGGCGAGGAGCGTGTAAAAATCGAGCTGATAAGACGAACGTGTGGTAGATAGATAAAAACGGAGGTGCAGCAGTTGGGGTGTTTGACCGTCCGATTGTGGCGACGTCGAGTCAGCGGAAAAGCGATATTTTCAAACTAAAATACCGTAAATTAGGTAAAAGTACTTCAATCTTCTGGTAGAATTATAAAAAATAACGTATCACATGAAATGAGACACGAAAATAAAATTACGAAATGCAGATTACAGGTGCAGTGAGTCAATCGGTTGTAAACAGTTTCGTAACGCGACAATCCCGATGCTTTTATACACGGATCGAAAATCTGCTGACAAAAGTCAAACTCCACTTGATGATAACATACTCAAAACTTTTTTTTTTCTTTTTGCTTGTGCAACGACTCGACGGTTTTAGGTATGACCGCGAACTCCTCAACGTCTCGGAAAACCCGACTATTTCGTACTCCATGTTCGCCGAGAATCAATATTGCCTGCAGCATTATATCGCTATAGCAACACCTGATCAAAACACTGCACTACGCGACGAAATGATCAAAGTTTATTTAAAACTGATAAGAATCCCCCAAAAAACTAATTTTACTTGATCCAAAATGAAAACTGATAATCAATAATCTGATCGATGTATTGAAAATTAGCTCGATAAAAAATCAAATTAAAAGTGCGCAACAACGCCTGAGAACAGGGCAACCTGGTGAACGCGTAAACAAGGCAGGGTCCGGGTTCTCGGGGGCCATACGACGCCTTTACCTTCACGTTTGCTGTTTGCTGATTAGAAATCGTAGATTTTTCTCGTAGATTTTTCAGTGACTTTTAGCACCCAAAAAGGGTCGGTTTACCACAGCGGTAGGAAATAATTTAGCACCGTTTTAAGTTGATTGGACCAAGAATTTATGTTTGCCTCTCGCGTCTAGGGGAAAGAAACCCGAGTTACGGAGGAGAAACGAGCTACGAGATGTTCGCCCTAACTTTTAAAGGAGGGTAGTTTAACTTTTGAGATATATATGCATACCTTCTTGTTACGGGAGAGGATCTTGCGATAGAAAAACAAAAAAAAAAAAAAAAACATGGGTAAAAGATCCTCTAATTTCGTGTACAATAATTTTGTACATCAAGCAGGTGATCTGATGAATCAAGAACGATGGATTTTCACCGAACCACCGAGGTTCGATCTCTCCACCTTAATCATTTCTAAGAGCAAATCTGTTGAGGGGAAAGACGAGGTGGTGAGCCCAGCGATGGAAGGAAATGTGAAAGGAAAGTATGCAAATTCAATTTGAAAGTTGTAAATCCCCCCCGCCTCCGAGTTATCCTGAACGTCCAATGGCCATCGATCACCATGGGTAATATAATTAATCGAAAATTCAGCAAAAACTAACTTCTTAAACTGAATCACGTCACGGACTAGGACCAAAGTAGAAAAAGCCCTTCTTCGTTGCTAAGACTATTTTTCTTGTTTTTTAAATTTCCCCTACTTTTATTTTTTACTCCGCATACACAGAGGTCGATAACTCGCAGGGAAGTAAAGATTTTTCGAAAAAGTCGATGAGTAATAGCGCGAGAAAATATCATCAATTTGTCTCCTTTACTGTTATACCTAGAAGATGAGACTCGATACAATCTGATTGATTATCCAGCAGCGTCTGCAGCTTTTACAAACAAGATACCTATACTTTAAGTAGCAAGTAGTAAAAACAGTAGCTAAAAAAAAATATTCTATCGAGTTGAATTTATATTAAACAGGAATAAAGATTCCGAAGGCATTAATCAAATGTTCAAAATTGTTCTCAGCCCGAAGGGTGACGTGACCGGAAATGAGAATAATCATTTGAATACATTAATTTTCCATGAAATATGATTTACCCTCTTGGCATTTAGATTCAGCATTCAGACCATTCGCGAAATACACTCGAAGATCCACGTTTATACTCGCGTCGGGGTAGAGAAGTCATTGGTCACGTGTACCGGTAGCCGAGGGAGGAAGGGGGATGAGTTGAAAATGGAAAACGTCACCTTATCCCTCTTAAGGGCGTTCCGCTACCCCGCATGAGACGGAAGTTGTCAGATGACAGATTCCGTAGGCACGAGGAATCCTAAAAGAACCTTACAAAGATCCGCAGATTATATACGATAAACGAAAATTCTCATACGTGGAAAAATACCAGGGTTACAATTTTTAACACTTTTTTTTATTAACCCCCCACGCAATAAAATCTGCTGTTAAAATAAAGTTCAATTAAAATAAATAAATTTACCGATATTGTAAACCTCCACATTTTTTATTGTTTGAGGTCTTCCTTTTTTTTTTTTTACAACAATTAACCTCGAGGGAATTCACCGTTCGAGGGTGTGCTTATATCGTACAAGCTACTGGTTTATAGAATTTTATTATGTCGAAAAAAAAACGGTATAAAACGAGAGGAAGAGCATTTATGTGTAGCGGTTGTAGACTAGCAATAAAACGATTTAAATTCTGTCTACGCTTTACTAAATCCGACATCTTTCTTTCGTATATATACCACTATAAGCTTGAGAACTCAAAAGAAGAAGAGAAACTCGAATAATAAAACTAGGAGGGTGACCTAACGTGCAATCAAAATAATAAAATGCACAACACTGTAGAAAAGAGGGGATGCAGGGAAAAAGTTTTTGAATTATCTAAACACGATCTTTTTCTTTTTTTCAAGTTGAAAAATGAATGGTATCAAATGGTGTCTTGCAACGTATGGATTGAATTTTCACGATCATTCGATTCGATAGGATTGTTTGATCGCATCGTAAGTATTTAATCCGAAATTAGTTTGTCGATATAACGCGTTGCGTGCAGTTCACCGAACCGATTGACTCCTCTTAATCTGATTCTAACCTTTTAAGCACTCGAATGGACCGTAATAATTGTATCGATTTCCACTCACCACCAAATAACTCGACGCGTTGCTCCCCGTTGACTCCCTTTTTCTCTGGGAAGAGAAGTCCCTCTGGATAAGTGACGTCATCGTTTCTAATCCGATAGAAAAGAAATTGGAGTACAAAACTGAACACGCACGCGATTAAGAAATTGCGATCATGCGATCATTTTTCGAAAACCATTTTCTCTCTCGTCTTCATCGAAATTTATTATCGTAAACTTTTTCAGCACACGTCACTGGCCATCGATGAATCTGAAATGAAACAAAAAAAAAAGGATATCTTGTAAAACAGTGCAGAGAATTATTTATTCATGCGTTAAACGGGGTTGGGATGAGGAAGGGAGGTTTGACAAAGGCGTATGATGAGCGCATACACATAGACCTATACGTAAACGTATTGATTACAAGTATACGCGCTAATGCGTTAATCTGTCGAGGACAGCTGTGTTTGGGGTAAATGCGATAAGCAGACCCGGCACTGTGCAGGGACCCGTAGATGGAGAGCATAGAGGTAGGTATAGCTTTATCGCTAACGTATATCGGTTGAAACAATGGAAGGTTAACTGCCGACAGTCGACTTATTTCATTACTGCGGCACGCGTTGTTTAAGAAATGCAAATACGTGAGCTGCTGGACTACAGCGAACGAGACAAAGAACGCGGAGAGGCACATTCGTATCTCGAAAGAACAGATATGATTTTAGAATCTACATCCTCCACGTGACAGCGTGCACTCGTATCAAACAATTCGAATACGTATGACGAGAATATTATTCAACTCTCGGTAAACTTTTGTATAGGCACGTTCTGACATGTAGAGAGTGAGCAAAGTGCCCGATTTCCGAATAGGCTAAAAACCGAGAGGGAAAGTATATCCACACATTAAATCTGATGACAAAATTTCACTAAAAATGATAATTAATGATCAATAATTGTCTTAAAAGTGTGGAAAGTTGGCAATTCCCGATTAGAAGCATGAAAGCGATTCCTACAGTCGGACGAATGGACAGAAGATCAAAGCTCACATGCTTGTTGAGAGGTGCGCGTGCAGTGGCCGATGGTGCAGACATACAATCCCGTAATGGACATTCCCGCACGGTTCCGACCATTCGGGTATCATCGGAAACTGCGCGCGCACTTCTCGACGGGCAGAAGAACCTTCTATCGCAGGGTTTCCAAAGAAGAGACGATCGAAGCACTCGCCTATCAGGAATTCTTTTTTCTCTTTTCAACTATTTCAACGGCGATTAGGTGGGTGAAACTATCGTTGCGAAATCTCATTGAATTAATTTTCGACTAACGATGATACAGTCTGAAGTTGGCAAGAATCGAAAAATTAGCTTTCAGACAGTTGGATTGGTTCAGAAATTGTTTCCTGACGCTGACCCACTTCAGACTGTATCGTCGTTAGGAATTCACCCTGTATAAACACGATAAGGTCGTGTTAAGCGTGTAAAAGTAATAAATCATTGAGTTGAGTGTACGGCAACTGCACTGAGATAGTATTAATAAATACAGTTAAACAGCGTGGGAATGAAGGATATTTAAAGAATTTCTATCGCAACATTTATACGTACTGCATATTCTACATGTACCTACATTATTGAGAAAGCCTCGAGGCAAAATGACGGAGGTTGTAATCCGAGGTGTCTGGAAACATCGATAGTAGTAACATACTTGAATGACTAGGCAGGGATCACCGACGTGAAACGACAGGCAAGAAATGTACACAGATAAAAAAAAAAGATTCGAATCATTTCGCAATTGCAAAATGGAATAATAAACGAATTCTTTGACCGTGTAATAACATGCAGCGAACCAGAGAACCCAGCCCAACCTAGACGAACGGTAAATTATATACCGCATCCTCCTGGGCAGTTTTAAGATAAACAGGAAGTTACGAGCAGTTATCGTGAAACGAGGATATGATACGCAGACAGGTGTATGATTATCGCGTTCTACGTTACGGAATTTCAAGTAAAAGTTCTGTTTGGTTGTAACGGTTAAGAAAAAAAGTATAATGATCACGTGTGTGGCGAGAGTGGTTTGTTTCAAAATTTTGGTAATATTTCACCGTAACAGCGCCCACATTGCGTAGAAAGGTATAAATTTTTGCCGAGAGATTAATTTGAATGAATTCCGTGATTCGTACGGGTATGTACGTTGGGTCCCCCCCAGACCCAGTAGCTGATTTACGGCATTGCGGACTCATCGGAAATTCATAATGCACGAAGTGCCTAGCCTTTTCCCAAATTCGATAACGCCCCGCTAATCGGATGATTAGTATTCACGTTGGCTTACCTCGAACAATATTCCTATCACAAATTATATTGATCAAAAACCCTCGAAACGGCTCGACTCGACCTGTTCATAACTAATTTGTTACTCATACTCGGTTAAGGATGTATAGGCCATACAATCTCAACCACAAGTGAGTCTCGTCGTCAATATTGAGTACTTCGAGATGAGATAAAAATCGGGAAAAAAATCAACCACAATCAAGATGATAAGAGTATTCATTTTCAATAATAATAATGCCCAAAAGTTATCAACAAATTGTTTAAACAAATCATTGTTTAACAAATTTCCTGGTGACGGTATTTTTTTTTCATGACAAATGAATTCGTTAATCTTTCCGAATACACATGAATTTTTTCAGAATTTTGTCACTTTTTTTAAATTTCCGTTTTCGGAAATTTCTAAAGGCTGTATTTACAAAACTATATTAGTTTCACGCTCCGGAAACTTCGGAATTGTAATCTACATCGTTTCCACAATAACATATCCAAAATTCAGATTTTTTTTCTCCATTTTTCAAAATCGAAAACGGAAATTTAAAAAAAGTGACAAAATTCTGAAAAAATTCATGTGTTTTGGGAAAGATTAACGAATTCATTTGACATGAAAAAAAATAACGTCACCAGGAAATTTGTTAAACAATGATTTGTTTAAACAATTTGTTGATAACGTTTGGGCATTATTATTATTGAAAATGAATACTCTTATCATCTTGATTGTAGTTGATTTTTTTCCGATTTTTATCTCATCTCGAAGTACTCGATACTGACGACGAGACTCACTTTTGGTTGAGATTGTATGGCCTGTACATCCTTAATTATTGCTCTGGTCTAATGGGAAACAGATATTTCTCTCATTAATCACTAATTAGTCAAGCAATTATTGATTATTGGTAATTTGCGAGATAAGAAACAAGCTCGCATTTGATATCAAGTATGTATTGTGGGAGACCAAATTCATTGAATGCTTTACTATCTTACGATTCTTGAAAGTAGGTTTATACATATGTTCAAAGCTGGACACAACAATTAAGATAAGAATAATCTATTCCGTTCTAGTTTGACACTTTCGTCGTACTTTCTGTTCCTTTATCTACGTTATAGTTAACGGCAAAGTCGCAAGTAAAGATAAAAGTAGTATCGTTCGCAATTCTCTTGTCTATCGAATATCTTCAGGCACAGATATAAGGGACACCCTATATTGGATGGCAATCTTTTCTGATCGAATCGAGTCACTCTTTATCCGCTCTATTCTTTTAGCTTGTTTCACACACACACACAAAAAAGAAGATAATATCAACAGCGATGATTTTTTCTTCAAACGAAGTTTCATCCACATTACCTAACTCGAACCATTTCGAAGACTGCAACTTGCAACCGGATGCGAAAGTATGCTCATATTATCATCGCTAGCCGGTATAAGATAATGAACCGCTTCCTGTTTAGTGTATTTAAAATTAACAGCTGGATGACAGCAAATTATCTCAATTTCTCTCGAGAATGAACCGAGCACCGAATTCTAGAGTTGTATCAAGATATCACAATACATTTTGACAAATAAATGGGAATTCGGTGTCGGCTAGGATACGGCGAATGGACGAAAGCGACAAGGGGTCATTTTGTATAACAGCGAACGCCTGAAGGAAAAAGAAGAAAAAAAAAAGTCGGTACAGGTCCCGGCGACTTTTCCCTCAAACTCCCGTCTCTTTCTCTCTCTCTCCTTCGTGGAGACCATAATTTTCTTGTCACTCGGAAAATTGTACCTTTTCCCACAAAATTATTACACCAATTTGCTATTTTCACACAACGTGTATAACGATGACGTCCACTATGCCATTGCGAAAAATAGAGTGTCTCAGTTTTCTCCAGGTGGAAATAAAACGAGAGAAACCTTTTGTGGAAAATATCAAATAACCTCATACCGTTGTCTCGAATGTTGAATGTTATTATTTTTAATCTAGTAAAAAAATTTTATGGTAATCAACCCGCGAGACGAATTATTCAATCGTCACAGTCTGGTCTGACCTTTGCCTTGAAGTTCAGTCGGTTTTTATTATTCAGACTTTTTCTCGAAGAGTGAAGACCGGGGCGAAAGGGCATCGCGTAGATCTGGAGCCGTAGCTCGTCTAGTGACGTACTGACATTTATCTCTTTGAGCGACATTTCCTTTTCTGGTTCTATACGTTCACGTTCACGGTCACGTTCACGTACGTTCGGAGTAAAAGTGTTTTACGATATTTAGGGTGAAAATTCAAGCTACGCAGACCCCCC
>JAFFZH010015124.1:28614-42673 GCA_018420115.1 Euura saliciscinereae | reverse complement strand
GGTTTCAATACTTTTTCTCCTAGGAGCAACCGGAAGTGAGATATCGGTCAAATCACTCCGAACTAGTTCTAACTCATTTTCAGTCGAACGAAGTTATCCTTTGAGGCTGTCTATCTTCTGAACGGTCAGATTTAAGTGAAAATCCCGTGGAATCTTTTTTGTAGGAAATTTCACAAGCTTCGAGATGAGTTTGAACCATTTTTTATGTAGGAGTAGCCAAAAGTGAGATTTCGGCGAAATTACTACCAGACGTGAAAGTACGATTCAATTTCGTTGTTGAAAAAAGGCTGATTTCGTCTTGCCTTCGTTTCGTATCAATTTTTTAGGCATTTCAAAACAGGATGCTGTCAATATCGCGTTCAGAATACAGACTCACACGTATCAGACACACTGATTGTAGTTGTGGAGGATATATCGGTGCGGGTGCTTGGGGTGATATTGGAAGCTACCCCTGTTTGCAAACTGCGCGTGAGTGTACTAAAACGATACGGTATACTACTCGTGGACTCGGGACGTCGCTCTTCTCCACAGCCATAAACAGCGCAGGGTCAACCCTCCATATTTATTTTATCCCTTCGTGTCGGGCCCCTGGGCAAGGGTTGCTCCTCAAACACCGGACTTCATTCGCTCCTTCTCTCTTCTCTCTCTCTCTCTCTCCCGTATTATTAGCACGTGTATATACATATATATGTATATATATATATATCGCGCCGTATAATATAGGTACACGTAATAACATCCCCCAAGGCTGAATCGGTTAATTTGTCCTCGCTACCGCCTTCGCAATTCACCCTCTTCGACATTTTCTTCTCCCCCGATACGACGATCGTTGATGAAAACGTTGCTAATTTTTTTTATTTATTTTTTTTTGGCTCCTAATTTGATATTACATTTTTCGTGGATTTTATTCTCAAGGATTGTTAGGAAGAGACTCAGGCGTATTTTTATTTTATTAGGATCGTTGGAAACATTTTTGAAAAGTTTTAATTAATTTGAAAAAAAAGTTTTAATGAAAGAAGTTCAGGAATGCGAAAAAATTTAAGGTTGTGGTATCATTATTGATTATTTCTTAGAATCAAAAGAATTTTATTTCTACACAATTTCTGCAAAATTGTCTTTTAAAAATCATGTAAAAATTGTTCGAATGTTGAAAGAATCGAGTGAATCAGTTTAAAGTTTTCTTTTTTTGAAACTATTTGATGTTACATGTTTTCAAGATCGTTGACGATCTTCTAAATAATTAAGGTCATTTTTGTTTTTGGAATTGGAGAAACTTTTGGGGCTTCGAAATGATTACGTGAATTTTGGAATAATTATCATCGACATTAATTTCCTCGCTTCCCTTCATTCTGAGGATTTAAATTCCTCTTCTTTGTTCAAGTGAATTTTATGATACCGGTAAAATTATTATTTTATGTGGTATGAATCTGGAGGATGAATTCGGAATTCGCCCCGTTCGCTTTTCGCAACCCTCTTAAGCGTGCCTGACGGCCCTCGGCCCTCGGTCCTTGGTTCTCGGTCGGGCTGCCACCCCACAACGGAAACTTCCCCTTCGATCAATCAATATTTTGTAGAAGACGTCGCCTGGAGTAGGTATATATACATATAATAACCGAAAACCGACGAACGACGTCTGGTGTTTGGTGTTGGAGAAAAAAAGAGTAGAACCTTTTGAACATCTCTTCGACGCATGTATATGTATAAAAAACGGCGAGGGTCCTGATCTGTGATTGAAGTATAATTTTATTGGCTTTGGGACGCATGGATTTTTATTTACTTGAAAATGTACGGTGAAATTTGATGGAATCATTTCAAGATTTTTTTCTTAGAACCTGATAGAAATTTTCAAGATCGAGATAGAAATCGGTTCAGATCTGTTGAATCGGTAGAATTCTATCATATATCCTGAAAACTTTAAGGCTTCAGCTGAAATGATTCGAAAAATTATTGAAAATCAACTCGAATTTTTCAAACCACATGATTTTTGTTCTCAATTTCTTCGAATCGCGTTTTGAATCCTTTCGTATCCCTCGATATGGTGACCAGATGAGTGAAAAAGTCGATCTAACGACACCTGGACTTGGAATTTTCAATTTGATCCGACCGTAACATTGGTGGCAGCGGTGGGATAGGAATAAATTTGACGGTATTTCGACTATTCGATCAGCATCGTCCCAGAATATGGTGAGCAATCGCCGATAAACCCACTAAAATATCCGTAATCGTGAGATCGGTAGAGATTATCAAGTTGTAGAGGACAGTGAGGGTAATAGGCAGGAGTGGTTTACAGGGGAACAATTACGTTCATTCATCGAGTGAATGACGAGGCTCCGTCGATCCTCTTAGCATTCAGACAACGTCCGCTGGTAGCCGGTCCACGGTCTGTCTTCTGACGATCAACAAAGCCCAATCTATCCCGCTTAGCCTTTCTTAATTAAGCCCGATCTCTCCTCTCGTTCGAGTGCGTGTCTATCCTCACCCATTCGTTCCTTCCTTCCTTTCTCTCTCTCATGCTGTCTGTTTGCCTTCGGAATCGAATTGGTTATTCGGTGAATTGATGCCGTTAGAGACTCTAAAAGTATCTTTTTCACATCACAGGAGAAAAAAATGACGAACCGAAAAGTCAAAACTCTGGGATTTCAGTATTTTCGTATTTCTCTCAGTAATTAGCGATTCAACATCGCACTTTACACTTTATATATCCTAGTTTTCTTCTTTTTTCGAAGAATATGTGAGGTTATTCAAATATGGCGCTAAAATTGTGAACTCTGACGTCACAGCCGACAGAAAGCGTTCTGTCAATTTTCCGAATATGAATGTATTCAAGATTTGGAGATTGGTGGAATATTTTTTTTAGTCTGAAGACCAGATTCGAGATAAGAGAGCACACCGAAAATAGAGTATTGAGTTTCCACTAAGTTTCCACTTTTTGAGGTTATGATTGTGATTTATTTTTTGTTTGACGATATCTCGAGAACGAGTCAACGGATTTCGATGAATTTGGTCTCAATCGACGTGGTTTTGGTGAATCTAAAACTGATTCAATTTTCTATTCAATCGGTCCAGTAGTTATCGAATTATTCTGAAAACAAAATTTCCCAAAATAGAACAAAAATGGCGATATCTAGAAAACAGGTTCACAGATTTCGATGAAAATTGGTCCCCAGAGGTTTCTCACATCGCTGATAACGAATTCAAGGTCAGATTCGTGAAATTCGAAATGGCGGACGCAATATGTCGTCAAAAAAAATCCCAAAATATTCTAATCTTGATGAAACTTGGTATTTGAACATTTTTTGGTTCGCTGATGACGAATTCAAGGTCAGATTCCGGAAATCTGTAACTGCAGATCCAATATGGCGGTCGAAAAAATCCAAATTTTGTCCAATTCTGATGAAACGTCGGTTTTTTGAGTCGCTGATGACGAATTCGGCGTCGGATGATATTTTTTGAGCCAGTTTATATTTCTCTAAATTTTTTCTCCTCTAAATTGAATTTTCTGAGTGCTTTTGGCACCAGATCAGGGATTTTAGTTTCAACCATGTAACAAGCGGTCCTCGTTATTTCATCTACGGTCTGTGGGAAGAGAAGACGAGGTGTGGGTAGTTAATACAGGTTTCAGGATTTTGGATGAAAATTATTACAGTAATTGGTATAATCGGCTTAAATTCTATATCTCTAGAATATATTTCTGGATATATAAGCGTTACCATTCTATGTCGACGAACGTGGGCTTAAGTATTCGAAACTCCGGAGCTCCTCTCGGCTTAATTGTAAGTAATACTTCGGATTTCACTTCACTTCACTTCACTTTTTGCTCTCTGCCCATCCGCGTATAGCCTCGAGGCTTGCGCAGAGCTGGAGATGCGAGCGAATACATTATGGTATTCTATATACCGTAGGAAATAAGCAAATAACGACTCGCGGTAACCAGACACCGACTAACGTGTTTCTCGGCTCCACTGTACACCACCTGAAGCAAACTATACCCGATCCGAAGAGCGCGTGTTTCGGTAAATAAAACGGAGGAAAAAGGAAAAAGGAAGAAGGAAATACTGGTTCAGGATATGCGTGCAGAAAATCATTACTGACGGCTAACGCGAGTCAACACTTTCAAAGTACAAGATTATATTTGGAAAAAAAAATGAATTAATCGAGAGGGCAATGGAACTAATGGGGACCTGGATACTCGGTGGTTAAAGATGGCGGAAATGTGCCATTTTTTTCGAATCAATTTTTGGCTTCCTCGAATCTTGATTTCTTTCAATAATTGTCATTCCATTTACAAACTTCTCAACCGATTTTCATGGAATTTCTATCGGGCCAATCTGAAAGTTTATCCTTCCAAATGAAAAAAGAATTTTCGAAATCGGTTCATAAATGCGGAGTTCGGAGGTGACAACATAAAAAGAAAATACAACCGAATTTGAGGACCAAAAATTCTGTTCTCTTCTCATTCAAATTTTCTGTGCCATCGATAGATTTTTTATTTCGATTTTTCCTCCCCCCAAAGAACATGATTCATTATTTTTTTCTATCATATCATATCTTCTGGATATGGTACTCGATTTTTGATTCACGATGATACATCGGCGTCTTTTATACATAGCCGTGAACATTCTAGTAGTACGCGCGTTGATAACTGCTGATCCCGGCTTCAGCGACGATGACATGACGTTATAGTGGCTATTAAGTGGCGAGTAATGAATATGCTAACGTATGCCGAGTGAGAGCTAGCGAAACCCTTTTGTATTTCGTATCGAGTTCGAGTACTCGAGGTTCAAGCACGCTGTTCGCGTTCCCAAGCTCGCAACCTCCGAGCTTTCAACCTCGGATATATACCTACTTGCTTGCACGAGTTGTCAAGCTTTTTTTATTCCCCATCCCAGTCTCTCTGTCCGGAGACTCCGCATCCTCCGCATCCTCCGCCACCCAGAGGAGCATGGAGGAGTTCTCGAACTTGCCGAGTCATTGACCGCGGGGGTTCATCTTCTTTATTGCATCAGTTCCCGCGGGACTCGCACACAACCCCCGAAAAACTCGGGGAAAGAAATTCACGCCATATCGCACTCTTCATCGGTGCTGATTCCACCGATGGAAGATTGATCGAGCCTCTTTCAACCTTCGAGTGTTATTGCGATAAGAGACCTCGGGGGCGATATCGAGTACCTACAACAAGTCTATCCTCCGATCGTCGATTTGAACTCAGATCAGATTTTTTCTTATCGTTTTCAAAAACGCGTAACTTTGATTTAATGGACGTCGTCACATTGTTATCCGGTCGAAATTAAGGTCTTATGGTGTACCAACGACCCTGAAAATCTCGTGGACAAATTATACCGCCCAGTTTTGGAGAAAATTTAATTTTGCTAAACTTTGGACTCGTAAGAGGCTCACGAAATTTAGAACGTTTGGAGAAAAGCTGTCTTTCAGCCAGCTATTTTGAATTTCGTAAATCTGACTTCATAATCGTGATCAGTGACCCAAAAAACGTTCGAGTACCAATTTTCATCAAAATCCAAATGTGTTAAGTTTCTTTTTTTTTTTTGCAGCATATCGGATACGTCAAAATGAAATTTTGCAAAACTGACTTCAGATTCGTGATTAGCGATACAAAAAACCATGTGGTACCAAATTTCATTGAAATCCGTTGATCTGTTCTCAAAATGTCATCATTTTTATTTAAATCAGTCGAAAAGTACTGAACCTATCAGAGTCAAAATCTTATCAGTTCTAAGTTGAGAAAAGCCGCGTCAATTACAATAATTTCCTTTTTTCTCTGAAAACAAAGAGACGGGAATTTGAAAGGATCATCCAAATCCGTCCAGTAGTTCAAAAGTTACACAGTTTGTAATTCAGCTGCATGCTCCAGCATGTCATTCACGTATGACTGTCTTCTTCCGAGGCTCAACATGTATGTGACTAGAGTCAACAATTTGAAGTAAAACTTGTTAGTTTGAGAGGGCTAGTTGACGAGTTGATCGAGTGACGTCGATCATCTGTTGAATATGGCATGAATCACGGTCACTGATCAGAATACGATTTCGCATGGTAAACGGATGATCTTATGAATATACAAGAGCCTGTATAGGGAGCTGACGACAGGCAGACGGACGAGTTAATAGCCACCGAATTGCAAGAGGTTCGAGACACGCGATGCTGTTTAAGAATGGGGCCTCGAGACGGTCGTTTTAGTTTCCGAAGAAGAAGCGAGCCTCCAGAGTCCCTGTGATCCTCGAGATATGGGCAAAAGAATTTTTAGCGATCTTGACTTATTCAAAGTTTACGAGGCGCTTGGGATATCGAGAAAACGATTGCCGGAATCGAATTCCAAGATTAAATGTATGGGGGTTCGATATTTTACGACACGCATCGCCCTTACAGCGATTGGTTTTCACCCACAAATATTCAAAAAGAAGGACCCTGCACTCCAACCACCGCCTCAATCGCTTCAGGGACACTTTAGGGCTTTTATCAATTCGAATAGAAAATCCAGTTGGAAACTCTCGAGGAATTGAAAGGGTGATGCTACAACCGAAAATGTTCTACTTTCGATCTACTGATGCTTTCATGAGGAGGGAAAGCTCGAGTGTCTTCAATGGCATCGTAATACTGTAACGACAATTTTGGTGTCGCTTTTTGTTCCACTATTTCGCCGTGATCAGCAAGCTCAAAAGTCTATTGGCAATGATTGAAACCTGGATTGAGAATTTTTAGTGTGACTTGACATTAACATGTTTGGTGACAGCGGTGCGATAAATAGATAAATTTAACGAAATTCTGACTATTTGGCTAAAAGCTTGAAGATGAAAGGAATTGAATTCGAAAAAAATGGAAGAAAATCTAGAAGAAGAAGAGAAACTTTTTCTTCTTTCTTTCAGAGTTCTTAATTTCGAGTTCTCGATTCGATTTCCTAATGTTTTATCACAAACTACGACGTTAAGAAAGACGCCACGAGCTTTTTGGAAGGATTGATACCTGGATTGAGAATTTTCAGTGTGACTTGACATTAACATGTTTGGTGACAGCGGTGCGATAAATGAATAAATTTGACGAATTTTCTACTATTTGACTAAAAGCTTGAAGATAAAGCAAATTGAATTTGAAAAGCTGAAGGGAAATCCAGAAGCAGAAGACAAACTTTCTCTTTCTGCTTTTAGAGTTCTTCATTTCGAGTTCTCGATTCGATTCCCAAATTTTTGTCTCAAACTACGACGTTAAGAAAGACGCCATGACGTAGGTACGTCCTTTTTGGAAGCACAATCGTGTCTCGGCACCTGCGAGCTTCGACCTCGTGCCGATATAATCGCGAGCTTTCGAGGGTTTCATCCCGTTTTTATTACAACGTTACATGCGGCTGTTCCCCATCACGTGTTTCCGAGGTAGCTGAAAGTGTGTTGAAGGCAATTCCGAGGGTATGGTAGGTGTAATTTCGGAGATAATTCGAGGGTAGTGTGCCGAAGCGCGAGGTCTGCACTTTGAGAAAAGTGATAGGGGCATTAATCGCGGTTCTTCCGATATAAGAACGGAGTGCCGAGGCCCTCAAAAACCCACAACGGATCATTTAATGGTTATTTACGATCCGATGTGAATGGAGTTGTTGCGAATTTCTGCCCTCAACACACACCGCACCCAGAGCTCATATATTCGAATTATCGGAATGAGGAACGCTCGTGAGATTCGACGTCCGCAAAGGGTCACACGCACATCGCATATCGCTCTCTCGGTTGACCACAACGAACAAACGATCGACGATCGTCAAGCCGAAAGAAATAATAACAGGGAAATTAATTCTCTTCGTTGCGCACAGAGTTTATTAATTTTTTTCTTCACTATCCTAGGAGTGACATCGGTGTCCGCTACACCGCAAAGGGCTCGTTGTCAGCCAGCGAAGGGATGCGGACACGCGAAGCTATATCACGATTGTGATTCCGGACCCTACGGGTCAGATTTCACCTTATTAGACTCAACCGCGGTGAAAAGATTTATCTAGGGACCTAGTCCCTCGGAGATAGACCCCCGACTCGGAAACCTAGACCCCGACCTCGCAAGGTCTTATGGAGGACCTGGGTAGAGACGAGAATTTTAGATCACACGAAAATCTAGGGAATTTTTTATCATTTCGACTCAACAAGCACGAGGCGAGGGGCTACTCACTGTTTTTCGAAAAAGTGAGAACCGAGAAATCTCTAGATTTGGTGAAGAAGTTGAAATCATAGGATTTTGGATGGAAGGGGAACCTAGGGACTTTTTTCTTCAGTTCAGTCAACATAAATCTAGAGAATTTTTTATCATTTTGATTAAACAGGCACGAAGCGAGGGGCTACTCACTGTTTTTCGAAAAAGTGAGAACCAAGAAATCTCAGGATTTGGTGAAGAAGTGGAAATTATAGGATTTTTGATGGAAGGGGAACCTAGGAACTTTTTTTTCAGTTCAGTCAACATAAATCTAGGGATTTTTTTCTTCTAAACTAAAAAAGTGCCTAGATATGAGAGGCCTGACTAAAAATTGCAACAAAAAATGTATTTCGGTATTCTAAAATTCAGGGTGATAAAAAATTCCCTAGATCTCGACGACATTGGGAAGAGGACTATTCTTCGATTGTTCAAATCGTCGATGATGAAAGTGACTAATTTTCACTTTCTCCCACCTCTGAACCAACCAATTACGTTACTACATGAAAAACAATGTACCAATCCATGCGCATGAAGGATGAACACGGATTTGTCGTACTCCGTCAGACAATACAAAGAGATTTGTAGATATAGTCGAAACTGCCCGGTGCTCGGTGCCCAGGTTCGGTATTAGGTTTCAATTAAATATGATTTATAAACGAACCCAGATGGGGGGAAGAAGAGAAGGTCCAGTATGGAAACAATTTATGCCTCTCCTCTATCTGCTCTCCTCTCAAGACGCCACGAGGAGAAGGAAGAGGAGGGGCAGCTGGAGAACCATCCACCCTAGAATACTACCAAAATTATGCTGCCTCTGCATGTTGGACAGTCGTGGGGGCCATTTGTCCCCCATCTATCCCACAGAACATACTTCAGCCTTCCTTCCATCGTTGGTTCAATTGACGTGGCAACAGTTTGCAAATATGTTTACGTATACGGTGTGTATAGAGTTTATCGCCTGTCCAGGTCGAGTGTGAACATGAAAAGCAGCCCGTTTCTGGCCACGCCTCGGTTACGGCGATTACGTCGATCCAGATGGTCAAGGGTCAAACGGTGCCCCAGCGAACGCGCCTCATGGCGCAGATTGGAAGCAATTAAGCTGCCCAGGCGTTGATCAAAGCTTGATAAATATCGCTTCGGCTGTCCCCGTTTGTTTGGACTCGGGTAGCGCACTGATCGCGATCTATAGGTGTGTGCTCTCGCACTCTGTGCCTGCTATGTAATCACATTTTCGTACTGATGATGCGCAGCCATGATCCGGCCAATTCGATCATCAGCCGTACGAGATCGGACACAAATTGTGATACATTTGGCTCGGACGTTATATTGCACAGATGTGCCCAATTATCTGTTCCATTCACCCCCATCTGCCTTATGCTGCGGAAAAAGTATCCAACCGAGAGCGTGATCATAGTGGACAATCGATGAATGGCAGCTTTGGATTATTCGGAGGGCTGCTTAATTATTGTCCATACTACATTTTTGACCACCTTAGTACTATCAATTGCTCCATTAGTGGCCAGAAACGGTACAAAAGGTAAAAACACGCTTGAACCTTTGAACAAATTGGTTTGTGACTAATCAATTATCGAAAAACTGAAGTCCCTGAAGTCCCTTGAAGTCCCATGAAGTCCCGTGAAGTCCTTGAAATCTTGTGAAGTCCTTGAAGTCCTTGAAGTCCCATGAAGTCCCGTGAAGTCCCTGAAGTCCCTTGAAGTCCCGTGAAGTCCCGTGAAGTCCTTGAAGTCTTGTGAAGTCCTTGAAGTCCTTGAAGTCCCATGAAGTCCCATGAAGTCCCGTGAAGTCCTTGAAATCTTGTGAAGTCCCTGAAGTCCCGTGAAGTCCTTGAAGTTTTGTGAAGTCCTTGAAGTCCTTGAAGTCCCATGAAGTCCTTGAGTCCCATGAAGTCCCGTGAAGTCCCTGAAGTCCCGTGAGGTCTTTGAAGTCTTGAAGTCTGGTGTACGCCATTTTTCGGAGTGTTTCACCCCTCGAGTTGCGCAAATTATTTTGAAAAAAATTGGGCAGTGCTTCATGCTTGATGCAAGTTTTGTTTGGATTATTCGATATTCCTGAATTTCTATCATCAAATGAATATCCATCCACTCGAACTTCTCAAAGATTGCAATTTAAAAAAACGAGTCTCCATTTTTTTTTTCGAATTTTAAACATTTCCCATATGAAAATTCCTTTTTGAAAATACTACGGTATTCAATGGTTGTAATTCGGTCCAGCGAGTCTCTCGAAGCATTGATACCAATCGTTAGTGTAACCCGATAACGGTTGAGGAGGGCGATCTCAGTGTGACATCGTGGGTTACAGAGTTACAAACGAAAAACACACAGCCTCTGACCAATTCGCTCTTTCCTTCTTATAGTTCTTAGTTGGCTTTAAGGTTTCAAGACCACTTTCGTGTCAATAAAATTTAGTGTATCGCTCCGAGTCGAGTTTAGTCTTATGTGTATCCTACTAGTTTCTACACACTGTCGTCACACGTCGAGATTACGATCTTGAATGGTATCGATGGTACCTATAACCCCACCTCTTTCGAAACCGAGTCGCGTGTCACCGATTTTAATCCTCCTACAGGCTCGACGAATTTATTACCCTGTAATATGTCCAGTTTTACGGAGAACGATTTCAAGTCGACTCTCGATAAGCGCCCGGATGGTAAAGGGCGCCCGGCACTTACGGAGAGTCTACGAGTCATTGGCGAGTCCGAGCGGAAGATCGTTTGACGGGGTGCCAAAATTGGTTGAGAATCGTAACGCCTCCCTGGGGAAAGATGCGGTGCCCCTCTAACTCGGTCGACTCCGCATTCTGCGCAGATTACACCCCAGGGAAGCCACTTCCGTGGCGAAGCAAAGTGTCGGACCCTATTTGTCCGGAGTTATTGCCAACGCGGATTACACCCGGGGATTTTTTGGGAAAACAACCCAACGATTTTCTCACCCTTCCTTTCTTATTATTAGGTTTTTTTTTTTGGTCAACTAGTACATGAAATCTAATCAAACTTATGTAAGTCATGTTGTCTCGTATGGGTGACGGAAAATTTGGGATGGACTCCGAAGATCAGCCTATATTTGCATGAAAATTGATATAGCACAGTATTTTTTTTTTTGTTTTTGGGATCTTTGATTCCGATATTTGATATTGGAATGGCCAAACTCAAAATGCCGATCAAAAACTGCACCAAAATTTGATAAACGTTCATAATTTTGGGTCTTTTGGAGCCAATTATTTCTCGATTTTTAAATTCTGATATTAAATTCGAAGTCAATGAGGGGTCAGAAACTGGGGTCACTGAACAGAACAGCCAAAAAAGGTTCAATTCATGTTATTTTTCTTCCAATTTTGAAGGATCGAACCTCACCTGATATCCTCCAAAGTTGAGAAAAACTGGACCTGGTTTCCCTTAACGATCTTTATGCAAATTGACCCATTTCCATTTTTAGGCACGATCGTTAAAAACCGAGTGCCTCGTACATTCGCCATTGCAAAAAACTAAAAATTCTCAAACCATACATGGGAAGCACGTTTTTACGTGATCCCCGATTTCTCGTAAAAAAGTTCCAGTCTAACCACTGAACCGATTTTCGTGAAATTTGAAATCTGACTGTTCTGCAGGGCAAATAATCACCTTCGAATCCAAATTTTTCCAATTTTCTGGGATTTTGAATACTATATTAAAAAAAAAAACTATCACCGTGTGATCGTGCCTCAATAAAAAAAGCTATAAACGAGCCAGTTTCTACCGTCTTTCCAAAAAGGGATTCAAACAAGCTCCTCCAATCGTGAGGTAAAGGGTGAGATACAGGTAAAATCGAACCGGTTCGTACCTGTGAGAGATTTTGAGAACGTGCCAGAGTAGGTATATCGTTTGTGTAAAGTGGGGTTGCGTATTCCCCAAGGAATCGCTTGAACCCTTCACCCCTTTACCGATATCGAGTAAAGATTCGGTATCGGTCCTCATTACATTCTAGTCTCCCGCCGGGTCGTATCTAAGTTGGTAAAGCACGGTCTAAGTACGTGAAGCAGGTATGCAGGGCAGGCTTATCAGTAAATAGAGACGAGGATCGAGTCGGTCCCTGATCGTGGGGTAAAATTGGAGCCTAATTAATTGCTGCTTAACGATATAGCCGCCGTATATTCCGTCGAATGGTGGTTAAATCGACCCTCGACGAGTCAGATTCTCAAACTCATGAAGAGGAAAAGAGAGAGAAAAAAAAAGAGAATTTCGAACGCTTCGAACTTTCTTTTTATCAAACTCTATCTTCACAGGTAGTGTCGTTAAGCTATCCGTAACCGAGAAGCGAAACTTGACTCGATGAGAGGTGTTTGAGTTATAAAAATGTAGTAAAATATTATACACTCAATTATCCCAAGTGGTCGCTCGGTTAAAGCTTTCAAACTGCTTAAGGGAATCTTGACATTAGTTTTTTTCCGCTTTTTTACTACGTTTATAGAAATAGAATAAAAATTATGATATCTTGAGAACGGATCAATGGAATTTAGTACCTGATTGCTAACCCCGAGTCTGAATTCGGATTTGCAAAATTCAAAATGGCGGATCCAATTTGCTGAGGGAAAAACACTGAAAACATTCGAAATCTCATGAAAATTGTTACTCGAAGGTTTTTCGAACCGCATACGTCCTGACCATGGTTACCGGGTGGACTTGAAAGAAGTTGAGGAACGCAAACAGGTTTTGTCACACGCGGAGCAAGAGCCACCTGTAGCCATGGAATATTATTATTCACATGGCGGTTGCGAGCAGGGCGAGATAAGCACAAATTATGTGCCCTTTGGTCTTTTGAGTTCACTAAATTCTTCAGCTTCTTTATTCTCTCTTGATAACTCGTAGATAATCTCCAATAATTAACAAGAAGTTACAATTTTCGTCGATAAAAATCATAAACTTAGGTTATGTGGCGCTTCAGTCGCAGCGTCTGACGTCATTCTCTATGGTGGCGCTCTTCGCGCGAAATTCGAGTAGGTTTAGAAATAGAGAAGAAGTTTCAGAAGATTTGGACGATTTGGAACGGATTTGGAGAAATTTATAGAAATTTAATTACACTAAAATGATCGAAAACAATATTTAGAAAAAAATTTCATCAAAGTTCAGATGAGTTAAGAAGTTTTATTAGGTTTTTACCGTTTTATGAACCCAGTGGCAACTTGATGAAATTAATTTTCATAATATTGTGTCCACATTCCCAGTTTTGCGGTAGGTAGGTACACCCATCGTGACATGTGTCAGAGTTTTTTCTGTGCATCCTTATGGAACCCCCGTGGAGCGTTGTGTTCCGGTAATTGGCCCGTCCCTGGCTCACAAGCCCACCCTCGGATCCGCTCTCTTGAAATGATTATTTATGTTCGAAACCTATATATTCTCGCGTTACCGTCCCCGCGTCCAATGTGTATAGCAATACCTTAGTCGCCTTTTAACAATGTGTCCACGCTCCGTTACCTGGGGGTCAAACGAGGATATTAATCGAGTTAACGGACCACGATGTGCTAAAACGTGTAATTGTTCAACATTTTCCTCATATTTTTACGCTGTTCCTCACAACCTTCGTAATTATTTTCGAAATTCTTTCACTTCTGGATTAAAATGGTACAAATATGAATGTCGAGGGGTTAAACACTCCTCGATCGACTCGTAAACCTGATTTCGAGACTTCGAGACCTCATGAAGTCAACTGACTCAAACTGACTTGAACTGATTTTAACTGACTTTAACTGACTGCAACTGACTCAAACTGAATTGAACTGATTTTAACTGACTTTCACTGACTTCAACTGACTGCAACTGACTCAAACTGAATTGAATTGATTTTAACTGACTTCAACTGACTTCAACTGACTCAAACTGATTTTAACTGAC
>JAFFZH010015124.1:9728-28604 GCA_018420115.1 Euura saliciscinereae | reverse complement strand
ACGTTAACTGACTTTCACTGACTTCAACTGACTTCAACTGACTCAAAATGACTTCAACTGACTCAAACTGACTTCAACTGACTCAAAATGACTTTAACTGACTCCCACTGACTTCAACTGACTTCAGCTGACTTCAACTGACTTCGAGTGAAGACGAAGTCAATTTTTGTCCTTTCAATTGAAGGGTTGGATTATTATTTTAACGAAATCATGATCTTTGAGCAGGGTTCGATTCTTATTATTCATATTTTCCATCTTGTATGACTTTAAGTCTGAATGATACATGGATAAACAATTATAAAGATCAAAAACATCAATCATGATGATTTTTTTGGATTCTATCCAACTTCCTAATTCGTAGAACAAGGAATAGTATATTATGCACCACGGGAAGGAAGCAGGCGATTTTTGGCGAGACAAAACGCCTGCTTCCTTCCCATGGCACATATGTTATTTTCTACCACATATGCATTAAAAACGAGAGAAAGTGAGGTTAGAAACACGAGAACGGTGTTCTCCACTGGGGGCAGCACTTTCTTAGTTTATTTCATCGTTACCATGGTTACGAGAGGTTTTTATCCCTGCTGCCAAAGTTTTTATCCCTCTTGACAAGTTTTTATCCCGCTTGACAAGTTTTTATCCCCGTTTATTGCCCCGGTCAGAAAACTGTGGCTTCCATCCCGTTAAGGAGGGCAAAAAACACGAGTTTTTAATGCATGTGTGGTAGAAAAATTATTATATCTGCCAGAAGAATTTCAACTTATTCGAGGAATTAGTTTATATAATAGCCCTTGAAGTTTGTTATAGG
Organism: Euura saliciscinereae; assembly: GCA_018420115.1. Classification (NCBI taxonomy): domain Eukaryota; kingdom Metazoa; phylum Arthropoda; class Insecta; order Hymenoptera; family Tenthredinidae; genus Euura; species Euura saliciscinereae. Next base: position 27,796 of record JAFFZH010015124.1, on the reverse strand, counting down.
CAATGAAGGAATGCCTACAAATTTAGTCATTATCATAGCTTCGAGGTTTTAATTGCACTAGAATTAAAGTCAATTACCGCACATCGAGAGATTGCGCGTATTTCTTGATCTCATGTTTTTTTTTTACTTTATTTGTTGGTAATAATTTGCCGAGTAACTGCTCGTTAATGTAACGGACCATGATGACGCCCAACAATCAACTTGTTAGACTTGTTAATTAAACCAACACATTTTCACTCTGGATTGTATTAAATTATCTACGTGCAGCTCTGTGCAGGTTTGAGTTACGTCACGGTGACTATACGAGCTGTTTCAGAGGTCTATAGAAGTTGGTAAAAAAAAAAAAAAAATTAAAAAAAAATGTCCAGAAAATGTTGCACTTGCACATTCGTATGTAACATGAACGCATAAACGTCAAGTGTGGAGTGTCTGAATGGAGAGAAAATGTAAAATAGCTGTTCTCCACAGGAAACTTACGTACCTACGTAGCCACTAGGCGTATATATAACCTGACATAAAGACTGAAGAACTGAATTTGTGAATCGACATTATGGAGTTTATAAGGTAACACCAGGGCCACAAAAATCTTCCAACATTAAAATGACTCGTGCGTTGATTTTTCGAGGCGATAATATTTTTCCCGGCTTTTAAATTCTGGTCCATTCCGGCTCTCAGTGGGTACCATTTCGGTCTATCAACTCCAGATTTAGTTCGGGGAGGAGTTCGGGACTTGAACAGAACTACACGCCCTGTAACGATCTCTGGATGCGCTTCGAATCGAAACTTATTTCTGACCTTTGAACCACACTGAACCAGTCGTGATGTCCGTGGTGTCATGACGAGGCCGTTTCTTCTATTTTTCGACATTACTTTCACGGTTTATGTCCGGGGCTACGTTGAATTATAACATTTTCTGTGCGTGGCATGCGGAGCGAATGGATTAGTTCACAATTTCGAGGTTGTCAGAAGGGTTGAGATCACTCAACAAGTTTCCAAGATTTTTAACGATTTAGTCGGATTTCGGTATATTCGAAAGATTTTTTTCAAGTACAATATGAGAAAAATTGATGAACACATGATGATATATGAAAATTTCAGGAGCTTTTTGAAGATCAAATTTTTCTGAAAGATTGAAGAATTATGATTATATTGAAGAAAATATAAGAAGGTGAGAAATCTAAGAAAATTCAAGGAATATAAAAGAATTTTTATATGTATATCGCGTGTCTAATGGCAAAAGGTCGTAAGCGCCAAAAATGTGACTTTGGTGGCAGAAGTGCGAACAAAAAAAATTTTTTTTTCGTCAATCGCTCCGAAAACACCTGAAACACGAAGATCTGTTGAAATTTCCAAGTTCTGAAACATTCATGCAAGAATCTGAACAAATTTTTCAAGATTTCAGTCAATCACTGATATTTCAAAAACCTTCAGAAGAATTCGATATTTTTATCGCTTCTCCTTATCTCGTATCTGAAAATACCAATTCCTATGAATCTGAGTATACTATAATCTGAGAGGGTATAGGTACATGATAATTAGACGATAAACGGAACCCTCCAGGTGGTTCGGATTCATGAATCGCGCGAAGGAGATGAAAGGGACAAAAGGGGTAAATCGGTAAAATTTTAGAGCAAGCCCTCGGGGTCCCACGGGGGGCACCGCCTCTTTCCTTATCGCGAAGTAACGGAGTCATAAACCCCTCGTCGCACACCTAGCTCGACGATTATAATACCCGTAGCGTAAACGAGGCTTTACAAGTGAGCTTATCACCCGTTCTGGTACCCAGCGAGAATTCTCTTCGCACAGAATGTATATCTCGACCATAAGCTCACGGTTGCGTGTATATGGGTGAACTTTGCGCGCAAATTTCAGAGTTCGCCCCCCCCTTATCTCAGATTGTTCGTGAAATCTCTGCGCGTATTTCAACCGAGACTCCATTCTCTACGCACCCTATGTGTAACCCTGTTCCAGAGATTGCGAGGACAAGATTTAGACAACTGAATACAAGGGTCAACGGGTACCAATCTGTCTCTCTCTCTCTTTCTCTTTCCCAAAACAATGTCGACGTGTTTCTTCGTACTCTCTCGACCATTTAACTTTGCAATTTGCTCTTGAGGATTGCAGGCCGTGTCTTTGAACAATGGAGACCAAATTCTAGTGAAAAGTTATGCTCGACGGTAATTTGGTCCAAGGTTTCACCCCGTCCAAAAATAATTGTACAATGTTGAGAAAATTTCACTAGAAAAGATGTCTTAGTAGGTTTCCCCCATATTTGTGTGATTTTAACATTTTTTTTATCGATAAAACACAAATTTACGTCATTTTGAAATTCCTTCAATAATACGACAACGTTGATACGTTTTAACATTTCATTTCTAACTGTGTAGCGATGTTTTTGATGAATTTCTGACCAAGCAGACACAGAATTACAAGTTACAAGCGGTTCAAAAAACCTTCGACTACCAATTTTCTTCCCGCAAATTGGATCCGCCATTTTCAATTTAGCAAATCTGACTTGAGATTCGTGATCAGCGATACAAAAAACCATCTAATCCCAAATTCCATTCAAATTCGTTGATCCGTTCTCAAGATATCCTCATTAATCTAGTCAGTGCTAAGTTTGGCAAACCGTTTTTCAAATCTGCCGGAAGTTTAAATTGGCGATATATTTTTTTCTCTCGTTACCTGAATCAGTTTTTTCATCAGAAAATATCAATTCATTATTGACCCTGATCCTCGCAGGGATCGAATCGGTTCATCGCGAATCCTTGTAGAACTTCAGTAAACAGAATAAGGGTGACAATTTTTCAGACTTTGCTTGCGCAGTTTGAGATATGAATACGAAATTTGTTCGGTGGTGGATAGAAAGAAGACTTCTTTTTTTTTTTTGGTATTTCTGTTTGAATAACGCGAGAAATGGTAGAAACGCGAAAACGAAGGGAAGGCGAACTGATTACGAAAAGCCGTGTGCCGTCTACGGCCGTGATGAGAATACATCAACGTCCGTAGGACGTGTCTGGAATCGAACCCATCTTTCCGACACTCTGCTATATCTTTACCAAGAATTTATTTCACCGTTCGACTGAATCAAGAAGCAAAATCCACGAGGTTCGAAATTCCTGAATACCCGAAAAAAAAAAAAAAACTCTTCGGGATCTTATTTTTACCGCAATTCCCGATATTTATACCGATAGGGTGATTCGGTTATTGAATAAAACCGATAACCAATAACCATTTGATACAAAACCGGCTAAAAGTTTCGGCGAACGTGCCGCTGGCGAGGAAACGAAAAAGGGAGGAAAATACCGAAGGAGAAGAAGAAGAAGAAGAAAAGACTGCAGTCTGCGATTTTCTCCGAGCAGATAATCAAAAAGTTGCCGCTAGATGTGCCAGTGGTTGGTAGCTGGGGCGAGAAAATTGAAGGAATTCTATCAACGAAATGGTCGAGCTTTTCCACGGGTTGATATTGGACGGGCTTTTTTTTTCCCCAAGCTCACGTATAAAACCCTCCATATATACTTTTATGCCTCATTCTTTTATCCGGGCTTATTGGAACGAACAAATATTGCGGTTATTTCGACAAATGTCCAAAAATTTTTCCGCAACTATTTTCTCCTGATGAAAAATTTATCTTTGGATTATATTTTGATATGAAACACGGATATTATCCATATCCAATTATACCTACTTGCTCTCGTTGATCAGAGGTCAGAAAATGTTAACTATATCATGAGGATTCTGAAGTGAATACTTTCAGGCATCATTTTTTGTGAAGGAATTCAACAGATTTTTGATTTTGGACTTTCATATTGGATCCAATATTGAAAATGTTGGAAATCGGACCTCGGATTTGTTATCAGTGACTCAATTTCGATTTCGACAGAGACCAAAAAAAGAATTTAAATTGAGCTTGAACTATTCTAAAATTTTTTGGTATCATATTTGATCCTCCACATTGAATTTTGCAAATCTGTTCTCAGATTCGTTTTCACCAACCCAAAAGACCTTGGAATACCAATTTTCATCCAAATCTGTTCACCAGTTCTCCTGATATCATTATTTTTGTCTTATCTTCATGAATTTTATTCTCTAAATAAGTCAAAAACTACTAAATCAATTAGTTTGAAAATTTGATAAGTTATGAGGCTGGAAAAACCGCGTCGATTGAGACCAAATCGGTCCCAATCGGGTTTCTCGTTCTCGAGATATGGTCGATCAAAAAAATTGATCATGTAAAATCATATAATTGACGGTGGCTTTTAGAAATGTTTTGCTTCAGGAACACTGACGAAAGTACCGTGAAGGTGTTTAACCCCTTAATCTGTTCAGAAACTGTATGTTAAAAAAAAAGAAAAAAAAATAGAATAAAAGCAGCGAGTGAGGTTCGTATCGAAAAGGGGAACTGTTCCGGCTTCGTCGAAGCTGGAGGTTTTATATGGCGGAGCACGAAGAGCCCGCGGAACCTATATGGCGGAGGTTGGAGGATTGTTGCCGAGGGAGAGCCCGAGGGAAATCAGCCTGATAATCCGATAAATAAATTACTCCCGTTCCCAGCTGTTAATCCCGATAATAATTATTCCCGATTTAATTGGTAATTTCCATGAAATAAGAGAGTCTCTCTATCTCCCTTGTCAAATCCGAATCGTCAGTTACGCGATATGCAATGGAATCTAAATTCCAGACACATTCAATTGAAATCCACAAAAGTTTTCTTCTGCTTCTACAGACCCTAATCTCTAGTCAAATTTAACAATCTCGAATTTTCGATTAAAGTCAATCGTTCGGAAGAAACGTGTCCCATAAAGACTATGAACTTTCCTTTATACAGCCAGACGTGGGCTGATACGCGAATTCGTTATTTTCTTCCTCAGACTATGAGGTGAATGAACAACCACACTGTACCAGTTATTGAACTCTGATAGAAAGAGTTCAAAAATCATGTATTTTTTGTTTTTCGAAAAATGTAAATTGTATGAGGTTCAATACATGGTTTCATGTAATTGACATCATGGTGATGGTAGAGATAGTTAACAGGTTTGTAAAGTTTTCGAAAGTTCCTGAAATTCTTTGGAGGTCTTCAGGAGTCTCGAAAATTCACTAAAAAGTCAGGGAATTCCTCCTAATAGTTGGCTTCTAGTCTCTGGAAGTCTTCAGAAGTCTAAAGTGACTTGTTCACACCAAACTGAAGTGAATGAGTCCCTCGTTTTTGTCCGGAGAACGTTCGACAGTAATTGAATCCGTCAAATAATCTCTAGATAAGAATTTCTGGGCCGAGTGAAAGAGGTCGATCCTGCGTGGGTATTTCTAACGAACGTTTCTCCTGGTCCAGAGACTATTTCCACTTTGTCCAACTCCACAAATTTTGTGGAATAAATCGTCCCTCCGATGGATAGTCGCCTCCATCCTCGTTGATTTCCGTTATCTATAAGCGTTACCATGTTGGGCGGACACTCGTTTAGAAAATTTAAGATAGCGAAGAGGATTGACTGCTAGTGGCCAGTGGTCAGCCCTGGGCGCCTCTTCGAGTAAAGGTAAAGGTAGCAAGGCCCTGACGTGGGCAGGGTGCCGGTGCTACCTTAGTGGGCGACGCGGTGGCATACAAATTGCGTCTTTCATTCCATTTGCATAAGGGCAACGTTCTGAATTTGCAATCATAAATTAGGAGTCGGGTGACAGATCGCGTGGTGGAGGGAAAATAAAAACGGCAATCCTGAAGAAGAAGAGCGTTTAAGACTGACGCAGGATGGACGTGGGTGACGCAATGAGTCGTCCCCGCGTAAACTGAAGAAGACATTTTTTTTCTTTCTTTGAATTTTAATCAGCTTATGTTAACTCGCGGGACTGGTTGTACTCGCCTGGACAAAATCCGACGTTTATGATTTCGTACCATAACTGCTTCTCGTACCCGTTGGAGAACGTCAGGCCGAAAGCCAAGCCAAGAAGTGGAGTTTGGTGAGCCCGATTTACGAGCAGTCTCATCTCCTCTCTTTCTTCTTCAGTCCTGAGATTATCTCAGCGGACGAAAACACTCTTACTTACTTTAACTTCTCTCCACTGTGCGCTGTGGAACCGTAAGCTTGATCGGTCGTCTGTGTGTTGAACGAAAAAAAAAAAAAAAAACGTAATAAAAATCGTTGAGAAATAAAGAAAAGCGAGGCTCTTATCTCACACAGTTGGTACATGCGACGGTGGAGATGCTTTATTGTACTCTGGCGGGCTGACGACCGCAGCCAGAGACACCCTGATTCTATCAATTCTTTTTTCTTACTTTTTTTATACTGTTGTTACTATCGTTGCTGAAACAGTATTTTTATATTTTTGACAATATCTCGCTTCCGGTTACTCCTGGGTGAAATTTGATCTGAACTGATTTTGTAGATTTTTTGATTCCCTTGAAAAATGTTTCTCATCATTTTTTATGTAGAGCGGACCGTTTTCAAGATACAAGGTCAAAAGTCAGTGGTTTATGGGATATTGTTTTTTTTTTATATTCTCGCCGATATCTCACTTCCGGTTAATCGTAGCAAAATATTCATGGGAACAAGATTTGAAGCTCGTGAAATTCTCTACAAAAAAGCTCTGAACTACTTTTCACGTGAAATGGACCATTTCAAAGATATACTGGCTTAGAAGTCAGCGACAGTTGATTTTTACATCCTCATCATTTTGGATATTGATTTTCATATTCTCGCCGATATCTCACTTCCGGTTGTTCCTACGTGAAGTATGGTCTAGATTAGATTCGTAGCTCTTGAAATTCTCTACAAGAAAGCTATCGACAATGTTTCACGCAGAATGGATCGTTTTGAAGATACAGGCTCCGAAGTCACGGTACAATTGATCGAAGAAATCATTCTTCGACGTCTTTGATGTATTTCGATGTGACACGGGTAGAATTTTGATGGATGAAATCGTGTGTAAAGCTGGTGAAAGAATTCAACGATTTTTATTGACATTGAAGAGCATGAATAGCATTCTTGGTATTTTCTCACGGGTAGAGTTTAACGACCATCTGATGCAATATGACTTTTTTTCCTTCTGTGAGTTGAATTTGCACCTGATGTAAAATGTCAGGCCACTCCTGGGTAAAAATGGGCTGCAATTCACATCGCCTAATTATTATTCAATGAAGAAATCAATCGACTGCAGACAATGAGCAGCGGATTAATTTTCAACCGTTATCTCAGCCGAGTGAGTAATAGATCAAAGCAATTATTCCTTAGGTCATAAGTTCAGTAATCACGATTACGAAAGGTTCGTGTTCGTTTTCTTATTCGTTATTCACGCTGCAGCAGAAGCCTTTCGAACTGGCCAAGACTGTCCTGAATAATCTTTGGAAAGTGCCACCACTTAAATCCAAAGTCTTATTCAACGAGCATCGCTGCTTCGATGTATCCAGATAAATAAACGCGTGTCTTTGCCTACGACCTGGAGATAATCCACCGCTTCTCGCACACCGGAAGTCCAACGAAGACCGTGTCCGGTTCGAGCCAAGCCAGATCTACGGACCTTTGACAATTTCCAACCATGGACATGAGATTCACACTTGTGCATGAGACTGCGGAACAGCTTTTCAAGACATAAACTATTCTTCAGAGTCATGAGCAACACGTGATTGCAATCTTCATCTTCTTATGCTGGGACGCTAACTTCTTGAATTCCTCGAATGGTCAGAGAAGTTAAGAATTTCGAACCAAGTTTAACCCGTTTCTCTCCATCATTGAGTGTAGAATTACATATTCAATTTCCTCGTTACGTAACATCATTTATTGAAGATGTGTCCCAAAGAGTGTCGTGTTTTCGCTCGTTAGTCTCGGTGTAATCTCTGGATTTAGCGTAAATTTACCCAGCGTAAATTGTGTAATTAGCTTGATTCACCGAGAGGACGTCTTGCAGCGTGAAAATATATGAGAGGATGAAGCAGGCAGATGCGGAGTTACATGCCTACTACAGGTAGGAAAATACGCACTGATGAAAGAAATAAAATAATTTGTCGAGCTGTGCGAGTGCCTCGCAGCATCCAACCGAGCGATCCTTATTCTCGGTCTTTTGCCACGTATAAAAGATACCCGGGTCTGCTCGTGCATGCCCAAGGCTGCTTCAGGTTCAACGTCGTTAGCTACCTTCGCTCGGCCTTTGCGTTCGCCAACCCTGTTTAAATACCTTTTTTTCATCAACCTATAAGAAACTCTTGGTTCAGGATTTAGGATCTTTCACACTCGCTCTTTTGCAAATCTGACCTCAGCGGTTCAAAAAACCTTCGAGTACCAATTTTCATAAGATTTCGAATGCTTTTAGTGTTTTTTTGCAGCAAACTGGATCCGCCATTTTGAATTTTGTAAATCAGACTTCAGATTCGTGATCAGCGATACAAAAAACCATGAGGTACCAAATTTCATTCCAATCCGTCCGATTTTCTGGGGGTCGTAACATTGGTGACAGCGGTGCGACCGTCGGACTTTCATCCTTGCGAACCGAAAGAGGGTAAAATCTGCGAATCAAATACAATCATAAAGTTGAAAAGAAGACCCCGCGTGACACCGAGAAGGTAAACTTGATTCGTTATCAGCATAGCGCGAAGAGTTCGTCCTGACATTTTGACGAATAACTTGACCGATCTTCGGAGGGTGATCGGTGGCTCGTATCGAATATTCGCCGGCTTCGTCATCCCTCATTGTCATATTTTCACCATCTAGAAGATACAAATTCGATCAATCACCGAGCGGTCCATCGGTTCCTATTTTTCCACCAATATCATGTGTGCTTAGAGTGTTCCAGATGTGTAATGCGTCATGAGTAAGCCATCATTCCGGGTCCACAAATTCTGACAGTCACGTTCGCTCGAACTCGATAAGCTCGTATTGGGTATTGATTAATTACTCCTTATCTCGGAAATTCTGACGTTTACAGTTTACTGCTCTCCAGGTAGCCGAGTTCCTCTCTAATTCGTCGTATGAACGCCTACACTGTAAAAAAAGTTATTGTAAATTTACCACATGTTTCATACAAGAGATACTTGTAAAAATACAAATTTAGTTCAATGAAGTGAATGTTCTTTGAATTCATGAACAAATTTTAGCGTGTTCGGAAATCGGCTGATGCTGTTCCTCCAGTTCCAGCGTTTATCGAACGCACATGAAGGACAATATTATGGCTTGAAGTATCGATAGATCAAAACCGATACTCGGAGCCTGGATGTAAAAGCGATATAGGCTTGTGCCTTATATTATCGGTATATTCCCCGCAGAGAAAGAAACCAAGGGAATGTAAAATGGTTTTGATTTACGATCTAGCCGCGTAGGTCGCCGCTCGTGGGCGTCTCAGTCATGTTTATATTAGTTAGCAATAAGTGACACGCTCCGGCTGTTCATTTTACAGGCGTAAATATGAGTTATGGTTTTTTCTTGGCTTCCTGTACGATCGAATTTCATCGCGTCATGTCAGACCCACCTTCCTCGCACTATTTTCCTAATCAGGGGTAATTTTTCGCAAATACATCAACCGATCAATCCATTCATCCATCGTGAAGAGATCAAACGCCGGAGATTATTGGAGCGTGACCAAACGGTTTCCACTAGGGATCAACTCCTTTAGTACATATTTCAATTTTTTTTTATCTCTCTTCAAAACGTCAACGTCTTAGGATTTCACAATGTCCTGTCATCGCCTCGTAATTGATCGATTCTGCAAGTATAATAGTTTCTTTCTTCTCCTGATGGATTTTCAATGAGACAAATTTTATTTTATTTTAAACTTGATTTTTTTTAAACTTTACGACGTTTTTTGAACACACTGTGGATAAGGCCGGTGCTGGATTCATTGCTTCGGAGTAATTCATCAAACCCCAACTGGGTGGGTGGACGGTACAAGGTAGTCCATACTAATTTCATTGATACACCGGCGAGAGCCAATCAAGTCTCTAAACCCACGCATATCCCATATTCCAAGCGCCACAACAAGCGCATTATAGTTCTCATTCATTTTTATTCACGAATCACGTTCTCGTTAGTGGTTAACAGTTTTTTTTTTATTTTCTCTAGTTTTTACAGAATTGTAAATCGGTGGGAGTATAGCTATAAGAAAGTATCGACAATTATTAGATTTGGTCAATTTTTTATTTTTTTAATACCTTTTGCTGTGAGGTTCAATAATTTCTGCAATCTGATATTGTTGGATAAAATTTCACAAGTTATGCTCATTTTAGTATCTAAAATGGATTCAGCGAAATCAAGTAAACTTGAATTACTTATTTCTTTCTCGGAATAGAAATTTCAAACTTGAACAACTCTAACAATTGTCAATATTTTTCGTCGAAATTTGATTCGCACGATCAGTTTATCATCCCGAACAAGATACTCTGAGGGTTTTTTGATATCTTACTTTTTGTGTAATTAGGTCCAGAAAATCGTCAATGTTCAAATACTTTTTTTCACACATAGCCAACGTAATTCGAAGCGTTCTCCTTCTTCTTTGTGGCGAACGACCCAGTTTCGGACCTTCTGGAAATTTCAGCTAAGCTCAATCCAAGGTACTAACTAACCACTTGTGAAATCAGCTCTACACCCTGATTTGAAATCAAACAAAGAAATCCCTTCGAAATCTTAGAAATGAATGGAAATCAGGTTTAATTATCGAAATTACTGTAAATCCGCTAAAATTTTTCTCAACCATCATCAACCAGAAGAAGGGGTCATTATTGGCCACATTGGGCCGTGTGGACGTGGCTTAACGTTCCAGACGCTCCTCAGGTGCATAGAATTAGGATAAGATTGGAATGCTCAAAGCGTGATAGCGGGCCAGTTCGTGTGCGGCTTAGCCCTCAGGATTCCGGATTAAGATTCATTACCCAATATCCTAATTCATTTATAATTTAATAAACAGCCATACACGATGTCCGGGACCTCGTCAAACAGAGGAAACTCGCGGTGTCCTCATAGTATTGAAATAAACTACGTGTCTCTGAGGTTCTATCTCCTTTTTTTATCACTTCAAACACGTACTAGAGACTCTTTCCTCTTTTTTCTTATTTTTCTTTCCGTTACCAACCTCGACTTCTGTCATATCTGAAGCCCCTCGAGAAAAGTCAGCGACTCTTCAGGACCAACAGCATCCGGTTTTTATCTAAAAATTTCTGGTAGCTAGTTCCCGCGGCGTCCCACGGGCCGTCAAAAAATTACTACACGAACAATTTTCTCCGCTCTGGAGAAACCGGTAAGAGAATGAGGATAGAGCCGGTACCGCGGAGCTCACGACGTCGGACTACCTGAGGGCCTCTGAAATCGCCATTTTGATTTATTCACGGTTCATGGAGGGGTGTTAAGGCCGTCGTAATGAGCCTGTGAACGAATTCCTAATGAACGAGAGAGACTCGGTTTTCGTATCTCGGGGTAATTCGTTTAATCAACTCTATCATATCGTTTGTGACGAAGAGTGACGTCTAGTGCCTCGAAAATTCCCCACCTGCATCATCAGCAGCAGCATCACACTGCGAAACGGGACAAACGTAATTAAACACCCCCAACACGCTCCACGTTTAGCAAATGGAGGTATATACATATACGTAGCCGATAACCCCGCGAAACGACCTCGACGTGGCGCGGTGGTTAATCAACTAGAAATGTCACATATGCTGCTGCTGCTGCTGCTGCGAAACGGGCTGTGACAAATTGAATGAAAATAAATATCCCCAGGTATTGCTGATGCGAAATTAAACCGCACTCAAGATATAATTATTCAACGATTTATGGGACTAATTATTTGCAGGGTATATATCTCATTGTCAAATGCGATTTGGACAGAAAGAAGGATGTACCTACTCTATGTGCTATTGATGTGACATGCAGCTAAAAAGGATCAAATACTGGTTCCTTTCGGTATTCTGTTTATTTCAGCGCTGTTGCAGTTTCTGACCCCTGGATTTCCGAGTTGCATGACCCGAATGGTTTTTTGTGAAGACGTAGATTTCGTTGACAACAGAGACTTTCGACTGTTCAACGCAAATATTTGTTTCTTTTACGGGGATTGTGGGTCCTCGTCTGATGATTAGTGAAGTCAACCTACTCCGAAACACTGAACTAGCCGTAGCAGGTCGAGGGTCAGAAACTACGACATCGTAGGGTCAGAAAACTGCGTGTCTATCCAGTCCCTGACAGAAGTTTGATTTCAAATTATCGATTGGATCGTAGATTGAAAACATGATCGTTCCTCACCGAAGAATCATCAACTCGCGCAATGAATCCCTTCACTTTCGATTTAGAGTAATTTTCCCTGATTTCGAAGAGAATCACCTTGGCTGACCTCACGATGTCAGTAACCGGGCCGATTACTCTGCTTTATGCAGCAAAAACATGGTTCACAAGCTTTTTTAAATTGAGGTTGGGACTGCGCATGCGCGGAGTACAAGAAAGACCACTTTATAGTCCTAGGAGCTAGTATTCCTAGTTCCGCACATGAAACATGTTTTCGGTGTAGAAAAATGTGTACAGATTAAAAAACTAGGACACAGGTTCTTCTAATTTAGGAGCAACCTAACCTTAGTTGACATATTTGTTATGGTCAGAAACTGGGTCATTTAGCTTCCCGGGAAATGTCAGTCCACTCTGGACTTAAATTTGTTTCTCCCAAGTTTATATCTTCCACTTTATAAACGATTTTAGTTACTCAAAGTGGGTTCTAGACCAATTCAACAACTGGAGCGTTGAGCGTTTCAACTCCCTTTATCTCCGGAATTAAACGTTTTAGTTAGTTCATTCACTCTCAACTTGTGACTCTAGCGTTTCAGCTCACCTCGTTCCATTAATTACCAGTCGTACACTTCATTTCAGCTCAATATTCGAGTGGACAATTTCGTTTGAACCAATTATTGACTGGTTCAATAAATGTCATTCAACGGTTAAATTTTAGTCTCAATCAGCTTCACGTGTTAGATTCAATTTCAGCTCATTATTTCAGTATTAAACTTAGTTTGAACTCATCATTCAAGAATGTCAAATCCAAGTTCCAACTCAACATTAGAGTATCAATCAAATCACAAATGTAATGTTTCAACTCATCAATCAAGTGGTGAGTCAAGCTCAATGCTAGCATGATGGCTCATCTTCAGGTGTTGAATCTTATTCCAAGTGTCAACTTCCTTATTGACTCATCACTTCGTTATGAAGTTTCGCTCCATTACTCAGATGTTGAGTCTCATTCTCATGAGTTCAATCAGACAATGACTCAATGTTCTAGTGTTGAAACTCATTGAAGCCAATAATTTGACTGTTGGGTTCCTCTTTGGCCCAGTATATGAGTCATTATTCTCGTTTTACACGTTTTTATCTGATTTTCACCCTGCGTCTTGACTGCTTTACCCCCTGAGATCCCTTTTGACGAAGTTGCAGTGAGATACATGTGAGATTCTTGCAGTTGTTTTTGTCTTCCCACCCAGACCATGAGATTTTGAGTTCCCTTGAAACCATTCTGAGTGATACCACGAGTAGGTGATGATGGTGATAATAATACCAAAAAATACTAACCCCTCTTGTTTGCGCATGGTGTGTTACAGCCTGTGACTGCCACCCCATAGGGGCCTCGGGCAAGACGTGCAACCAGAGCACCGGACAGTGCCCGTGCAAAGACGGGGTAACTGGAATAACGTGCAACAGATGTGCCAGGGGCTACCAGCAGAGCAGATCCCACATTGCACCGTGCATAAGTAAGTTTAAGGAGCAGTGAGTGCAGCCCGATTGCGGTGCAGCAACTATATCGCACGAACTATAACTTAACGAGTAAATAACCAACAACTAGGTGCTCGAGTAACGCGAGAGCCTCTCGAGTCCGAACTGACCTCGCCCATAACTTCATTCTTGGCGATGTACCGTCGTCTGAATACATATCACGACGTGTACAGGCTGCTTCAAAGCAGCATCTGATAGAAGATAGACGTCTTTTCACTTCTTTCACTGTCCTGACAAATTAGAAAAAGTAGACAAGTTAATTAGTGAAGGATGTATAAATTGGTGGCTCGATTCAACATCTGTTTTTTCATCATATCTCGACAACTATTGATACTATCGTCACGAAGGTTATTACAAAAAATGAAGGTTATCAAATTCTCTACAATCACGGTTCAGTGCCTTTTTTTCATATATTCGATAGTTTTTGTGTAATACGGGGCTGAAAGTATCGATATTTGTATTTCCCGTTCACGTACTGGTGTATTAGAGAAAAACTATGGAAGATACGAGAAAAATGTACTGAACCTTTTTTGTAGAAAATTTAGTAAGTTTCTTTTTTTATAATGACCTTCGTGCCGATAGGATCAATGGTTGAAGAGATATGACGAAAAAACTAAATTCGAGAACCTCTGATTCAAAGTTTCAAAATTTTGTCAGAAAAAAATCATTGTCAGATAGTTAGAAATAGTCACTAGTCTGAACTTTGACTGCTCGGAAAATGAAAAACTGAACATTAGATGGCAGGTATTAGATCAGAAATATTGATCTGGGACGATAAATCTAATCCACGACTAAATACGTGCCAGATAGTATCGGCTCGTTCAATAACTGGGTCGGGGTCTTTTAAAGAGACAATCTTGCAAAAGAAACTGAAATTGTCTCTCATCTAGAAGAATCAGGCTTTAATTCGGTTCCTTGAAAGCCTGAAGTCATTTTATGAGATACAAGTATATGAAAATGGATGAAATACATCAAGAGCGTTCTTTTAAATTTCCAATTAGCAAATTGCTCGAGTATTTGAACACCATGGCGGCGTCTAATTAAGGTTGATAAAAACGCGAAGATTGATTACCCCCATTTTCTGGCATAATTAACCCTGGCCCGAAGGAACCGGAAAGGGAGAAATAAATGAAGAGAAGAAGAACCTGGGGGAAAATCAAACAAAATAAAATAACCTTGTACAACTTTGAGGTGTATGGGATAATAATTATAAAAAGAATAAAAAATTCAACTGGGTATCTCTACCGTATATTTACAGAAATACCAAAGGTGGTTCAAACCCAGGGAATGGCTGGTGAAGACAGCGGTGAACACGACGATACTGACCACGAACAAGGCTACGATGGACGCGCCGGTAAGTAAGTGATGCCATTAGCACGCGTAATTATTATCACCTTATTCAAATTTACACGGCTGAACCTGAGGAAAAAATCTTCGATCGGTATTCGCTGATAAGAAATCTATATCACGTCGTTTGTTAATCGTCACTAAATTCTTTCGAATGTTTCAGAATTCTTTACCACTTATCCGAATTTCTTCCAACTCTCTTATAATTCCTGAAATTCTTCACTAAACCCTTGGAATATCATTCGAAACCATCTCGCTCTGAAATACTCCAAAATTTTTTACATTTCTTTGAAATTCTTCATCTGATTGATTGAAATTATGTTTCCTTAAAAAGAAGATCCAAAAAATTGACTAGATTGCTGTCTCTTTTTTGGTTGCTCATAATTTCTAGTCAGTAATTATTTTCTTTCCCGGTGTTTTAGACACGTGGTTAGAGAAACTGGAGCCACTTTAGGTACACGTTGTACTCACTCTCGGTAAAGTACTGCGTTTTACCCGGCTAGATGTAGCAGTACTGCAGAATTTAATCGCAATATTAATTTAAGCGAAGAGACGAGGCGAGCCAAGACGGGGTGAGACGTACAGGGCGAGACGGGGTGAATCTGGCTGTCTGGCCGCTTGGCTGCAGCAACCTCTCAGCCTCCCCTAATGGTTTAATTAAAACTACCCTTACCCACCACCCTCGCGGCTTACGACCCTAAAACCTCATGCACACTATCGTACAGAGTCTATCTCGCCGAGGCTGAACGATACAGCTTGCGTTCAAGTATTTACGCGTCTACACACCTGCAGTGGGTGAAATTTTACCCTGCAGGGTGTTCCATGCGTCATAGGACAGATAGAAGGAGTTTTTTTTTCTGTTTAGTTTGTCACGAAATTTTGAGCTTGAGACAAAAAACACTGTATTCTGTTTACTTCAGCGTTGTCGCAGTTTCTGACCCCTGGATTTCCGAGTTGCATGACCCAAATCGTTTTTTGTGAAGACGTAGATTTCTTTGACACAGAGACTTTCGACTGTTCAACGCAAATATTTGTTCCTTCTGTGGGGATTGTGGGTCCTCGTCTGATGATTTAGTGGAATCAACCCACTCCGAAACACTGAACTAGCTGTAGCAGGTCGAGGGTCAGAAACTGCGACATCGTAGGGTCAGAAAACTGCGTCTCTATCCAGTCCCTGACAGAAGTTTGATTTCAAATTATCGATTGGATCGTAGATTGAAAACATGATCGTTCCTCGCCGAAGAATCATCAACTCGCGCAATGAATCCCTTCACTTTCGATTCAGAGTAATTTTCCCTGATTTCGAAGAGAATCACCTTGGCTGGCCTCACGATGTCAGTCACCGGGCCGATTACTCTGCTTTATGCAGCAAAAACATGGTTCACAAGCTTTTTTAAATTGGGGTTGGGACTGCGCATGCGCGGAGTACAAGAAAGACCGCTTTAGAGTCCTAGGAGGTAGTATTCCGCACATGCGCAGTCGCTGACGTCTACCTTAGAGACTGAAGACAAGCATTAAAAAAATACGTGAAACATGGTTTCGTAGTATACAAAATTTGTACATAATTTGTCGGGAATAAATAAAAAACTATCAATCATGTCTGATACATTATGGATAATGGGGGTGGGGGAATTAACCGACTGTTCGGTACGAACGAAGCGTATCATCCCAGCTAGTGAGTATGCCGCGTCACGGATCGCATCTATATGTTAATGAGAGAGCCAGTACGTTGTGTGCCTGTACTGTAGAGTGTTGTCGGTCGTCCGACAATACGAATAAATAAAAAAAAAAAAAAGAGGAAAATGGGTAATAAGAAAAAGTTGTTTTTTTCTATTTGCTAAAATTGATAAAAACAGACAATAATAAAACGCAATCAGATCGGAGAAGTCGTTAACGTTCAGGATTTCTTCATCTCGACATCCACACCTTAACATCATCATCAAGATGTTATCATTTATCCTCGACTCAATTGTTACCGGGAATCGGATATATTAAAAAATCATCAAAAACTTTACTTCCATACAAAATTGATGAAATTGATGTTCCTTCTTTTCACAATCAGAGAAAAAAAAACACTTTCGCTTGAATAAAAAAAGAAAAAAAGATCGTTACGAACATTTTAATTTGTATAATTTGGTTATTCGTTGTACGTCGCGCGTAACCCGGTGTTAAGAGGTGGTGTATAAAATCCCCGGTGGAGGCCATTCAATGGCAGGCGAAAATGTTGTGGGTGTCCCCGGGAGGCTCTCGAGCCATCAGCCACCGTTAAAACCACCCTTAACCGCAGGGTAGGTAGGAAGGAAGGAAGGAAGGTAGGAACTTCAAAAACAGCGAGGGAGGGATGCATTTTCGCTTCAGTTGGTACCGAACAGTCGACGAGAGCCCCGAGACCGAGGCAAAGCCTCAGTTCGAACCCGAAGCTGATGTCGAGGTTTTAAACCCGGGGAATTTGTACCAGGAGGGCGGTGAGCGTTACTGAAAAAACAGGAAACGCGAATCGTCGCCCTTGTGTTTTGGAACTGCATCGATTTACCCCGTCGTACAAATATCGTAAAGCTGATGGAACAATGAGCTGTGGTGTTTTCAGAGGGAAGGGAGAAGGGGTTGAATCCGACCAGTCGAATCAACTCTTTTCCCTATTTCGGGATTCGATTAGTATTTATTTATATTTTCGTTCACAAAGATTGATATCCTGGGGTTTCATATTCATATCACATCGCAGGATTATTTGCCTATTTTTCAATTATTTTTTACTCAACATTTTTCTGTTTTGAAAACAAAGAGGAAGTCAGTCAGTCAAAACACTGAAACATTCTCGATTGCTTTTCATGATATTATGAATTCTCTCCTGAATTTGATTCTTACTGTGAGTGTTACACTCGGAAGAGTTTCAGGTTCGCTTTGTTATCATTCTAAAGATTTCAACTCGTGATTCGAGTGTTAAAGTCATTGAATTTAGTAGTTGTGTTCCCATTAACTCATAATTCTAGTGTTTTTCAGTTC